>CAUYQV010144418.1:0-15183 GCA_963574575.1 Galagoides demidoff | reverse complement strand
GGCTGGATTTGAACCCACCACCTTAGTTGTATGTGGCTGGCGCCTTAGCCACTTGAGCCATAGGCACTGAGCCCACCTGCCAAGTTTTATGCTGGGTGTCAGTTGTATCCTCTGTGTTAAGAGTTCTGGTTTCTGACACTGTATTTTTTTTCCCATTTGTATTTAGGTAACACACAGGTTTCTAATCCCCATGTGATATGCCAGCAAGAGAGCATTGAAGAGGAGTGGATGGGTTTACTGGGGTGCCTTGCCAAGTTGTCTATCTGTAAAAAGAAGAAAGGTGAGTAATCATTAAAGTAAGCTTCCAGTTGGGTTTTAAGACCCAGTTTAGGAGGTGCTAGGAAACTTAGTAGATGGGTAGTATGCTTTTTGGGGTTGCAAAGGCCTGCCTCAGCAAACCCACTTTTAGCTGGAGAAACAGATTCATGTTTGCCTGGTTCTTTGCAGGCCCAGAATCCAAGGGGAGGTGATTAGGTGTTTCAACTTTTAAAAGATGTGGGCTACAGATTACTTAAGATTAAAAAAAAAGAAAAAAGGATTTTCTGGCTTGTGGCTGCATAGACACCATTGGTCCTTATGCTCAACTGTGCATATGGAAAAGTTGACACCAGAGTTCCTCACAGAAGTCTCACTGCTTGGGGACCTCTCACACCCAAGCAGTGGGGAGGAACTATACCTCCTATTTCTCCATTTCAATTGCCAGTTACTCAAAATTGCAGGGTCCTGTTTAGGTGGGTGTGAGTGGGCTTTTCCCAAAGTCTAACTTTCTATCTGCTGCAGATTACTGTAAGAAGTACAGAAAATACGTGAGGAGCAGATTCCAGTGCATTGAAGATAGGAACGCCCGCCTGGGTGAGAGTGTGAGCCTCAGCAGACGCTACACACGGCTGCAGCTGGTCAAGGAGCACCGCAGCCAGCAGGAGCGGGAGCAGGAGCTCGTGGCCATTGGCAGGACCAAGATCTGGGACAAGCCCATGAGTCCCATTAAGATGGAACTGCTATTTGAACCCGAGTGTGAATTCTCTGAGCCCATACACACTGTGGTATTTCAGGGAGCGGCAGGTATTGGGAAGACGATATTGGCCCGCAAGATTATGTTGGATTGGGCGTCGGGGAAACTTTACCAAGACAAGTTTGACTATTTGTTCTATATCCATTGTCGGGAGGTAAGCCTGGTGACACAGAGGAGTCTGAGGGACCTGATGGTCAGCTGCTGCCCTGACCCAAACCCACCCATATGCAAGATTGTGAGCAGGCCTTCCAGGATCCTCTTCCTCATGGATGGCTTTGACGAGCTGCAGGGTGCCTTCGACGAGCACACTGGGGCGCTGTGCACCGACTGGCAGAAGGCTGAGCGTGGAGACATTCTCCTGAGCAGCCTTATCAGAAAGAAGCTGCTTCCCGAGGCCTCTCTGCTCATCACCACAAGGCCTGTGGCCCTGGAGAAGCTGCAGCACCTGCTATACCATCCCCGTCACATAGAAGTCCTGGGTTTCTCAGAGGCCAAAAGGAAGGAATATTTCTTCAAGTATTTCTCAGATGAGACCCAGGCCAGGGAAGCCTTCAAACTGATTCAGGAGAATGAGGTCCTCTTCACTATGTGTTTTATTCCCCTGGTCTGCTGGATTGTGTGCACTGGACTGAAGCAGCAAATGGAGAGTGGCAAGAGTCTTGCCCAGACATCTAAGACCACCACGGCAGTCTATACCTTTTTCCTTTCCAGTTTGTTGCAATCCCGAGGAGGGAGCCATGAGCACTACCTCGCTTCCCACCTTCGGGGTCTCTGCTCTTTGGCTGCAGATGGAATCTGGAACCAAAAAATCCTCTTTGATGAATCTGACCTCAGGAAACATGGCCTGCAAAAGGTGGATGTGTCCTCTTTCCTAAGGATGAACCTGTTCCAAAAGGAAGTGGACTGTGAGAAATTCTACAGCTTCATCCATATGACTTTCCAGGAGTTCTTTGCTGCCATGTACTACCTGCTGGAAGAGGAGGAAGTGGAGGAAGAGGAAAGGATGAGGAATGTGCTGGGGAGGAATTCGAAGCTTCCCAACAGAGATGTCACGGTCCTTCTTGAGAACTATGGCAAATTTGAGAAGGGCTATTTGATTTTTGTTGTCCGTTTCCTTTTTGGCCTGGTAAACCAGGAAAGGACCTCTTATTTGGAGAAAAAATTAAGTTGCAAGATCTCTCAGCAAATCAGGCTGGAGTTGCTGAAATGGATCGAAGTGAAAGCCAAGGCCAAGAAGCTGCAGATTCAGCCCAGCCAGCTGGAATTGTTTTACTGTTTGTACGAGATGCAGGAGGAGGACTTTGTGCAAAGGGCCATGAACCACTTCCCCAAAATTGAGATCAATCTATCCACCAGAATGGACCATGTGGTTTCTTCTTTTTGTATTGCAAACTGCCATAGTGTAGAATCACTTTCCCTGGGGTTTCTGCATAATACACCCAAGGAGGAAGAAGAGGAAGAGGAGGAAGGTCGACACCTGGACATGGTCCAGCGTGTCCTCCCAGGTCCTCACATTGCCTGTTTCCACCGGTAAGGAAATTCAGCTTCTAGCAGGTAGAAGAACACACTGTCTGCTTTCTGGCCACCTTTTTCTTTTTAAAAAACATTTAGTTATGGCTATATAACAGGCATATATTTATGGGACACACGTGAGGTTTGATAGTCATACAATATGTAATGATCGAAACCAGGGTAATTGAAGTATCCATTACCTTAAGCATATCCTTTTTTTTTTTTTTTTTTTTTTGGTGTTAAGAATGTTCCAATTGCACTCTTTTATTTATTTATTTTTTGGTTTAGATCTATTTATTTGCTTTTAATTTTTTATTTTTAACTACTATGGGTACATAGCTGTTGTATTTCTGGGACATATATGACGTTTGCTACAGGCACGTGTAGTTCTCAGATCAAGATAATTAGGGGTATCCATTACCTTAAGCATTTATTATTTCCTTGTGTTAGGAACATTCTATTTTCACTCTTCTGGTTATTTTAAAGAATACAATAACTTACTATTGGTCATAGTCACCCTGGTTTGCTAATCAAATATTATATCTTGTTCATTCTGTCTAACTGTATATTTGCACCCACTAAGCATCCCCACTTTAACCTCATGTTCCTCCTACTCTTCCCAGTCTCTGATAACTATCATTCTTAGCTCTATGTCCCTGAATTCAACTCTTAACATTTTTAGCTCCCGTGTATGATGGAGAGCCTGTAATATTTGTCTTTCTGTACTTGGCTTTTTTACACTTAACATAATGATCTCCAGTTCCATCTCCACATTGCAGAAAATGATAGGATTTCATTCTTTGAAATGAAATAATATGAATAATATTCCATTTTGTAAATACAGCACATTTTTCCTTTTTTGAGACAGATTCGTACTCTGTTGCCCTGGGTAGAGTGCTGGGGCATCACAGTCCACAGTAACCTCAAACTCCTGGTCTCAAGCAATTCTCTTGCCTCAGCCTCCCAAATAGCTGGGACTACAGGTACCTGCCACAATGCCTGGCGTTTTTTTTTTCTATTTTTAGTAGAGATGGGGGTCTCTTGCTCAGGTTAGTTGCGAACTCCTGAACTCAAGCAGTCCATCTGCCTGGGCCTCCCAGAGTGCTAGGATTACAGACATGAGCAACACATTTTCTGTATCCATTCATTTATAGACGAATACTTAGGTTGATTCCATATCTTGGCTTTTGTGAATAGTGCTGCAATAAACATGGGGGTGCAGATACCTCTTTGATATACTGATTTCCTTTCTTTTGAATATATACCCAATAGTGGAATTGCTGGATCATATGGTTCTATTTTTAGTTTTTTGAGGAACCTCCATACTGTTCTCCATGGTGGTTGAAATAATTTGCACTCTCACCAACGGTGTAAAAGGTTTCCCCTTTCTCATATCCTCACCAGCATGGTTTATTGCCGTCTTTTACATAAAAGGCATTTTAACTGGAATGAGATGATTGTGGTTTTGATTTGCATTTCTCTTCTGATCAGTGATGTTTAACATTTTTTTCTTCCACCTATTGGCTACCTTTTTCTCAGCTCTTGCTTCCTCTCTTCTCTTCTCAAGTGTTTTGTGAATATAGTTGCCACAGCTGCATAATGCTAGCATTACCCACTTCTACCAGAGCCCCGCATTGGCAGAGATTGACTTGTGTTGTGTTCATAAATGGGATGAGAAAAAAAACAAAACAATAAAACAAGAAACAAGAGTTGAGAAATGTCAGTTCATTACAAGTTATTAGATGGGGTATAGATTGCATACAAATGTTGGTCAATTTAAACTGGTATAATCTTCTTGGGGCACTAACACTTAGTAGTCAAGGCTTAAGGGGAAAAACAACCCCAGATGGTCTGTGTCCTGGGAACATAGGGAATAGGAAGCCCTTTGGGCTGAAGGCTGGTGAAGGGAACTTCCTAAGAAATGTGAAGTTTGAGCCTGCCTTAAAGGATTGGCAGGACATGGGTGAGTAGAGGAGGAGCTAAAGGGTTGAATAAAATTATGAATGTAGTCTGAGTCTGTACAGTGAAATAGCTGCATCATCGGGCTTCTGAAGTCCTTTTGTGGGTTATTACGCGACTCCTCCCATCCCAGGGGCCACCCACTGCAGGTATAGGAGGCTGGCCACTCTGTGGGTGTATGGGTTAAGCTCTGTAGAGACACTTCACATAGGGCAAAAGGAAGGAAAACAGGAGGCTTGACCTCTCCACTGGCATTAGTGAGTTCAGCTCTGTGCCTTGACATCATCACGACTGGGACTACCTATCTTGTTGACATCATCAATGCCAGGACTACCAGTCTCGTTGACATTGTTGATATTAGGACCACTTACCTAGTCATCCTTTGGCTGTGAGGACTGAATGCCCTCTAGGGCTGCAGTGGTGGCTAAGATCCAGGTCTTGCCCACAGGACTTGAGTTCTGGTTGGGGGAATGGTCAAGAAATAGTGTGGAAGGTGAAGGGGTTGTGGGCTATGATGTCCCTTGAAGGACACTCAAACCACACTGCAGAGAGCAGGGGCAGGTTAAGGAAACTGTTGCCTTCAGCTAGATCCTGAAAGACTGGGACTGAGAGACCTGAGTGTAGACAAGGGAGGTATAGACAGATGGAATAGTGGGTTTAGAGGGCAGGCTTAGGAAACCAGGGTACATTTCAATAAGGCAGATAGCTCAGAATGGCTAGAAAAGAGCCTGGCACAGTGGCTCACGCCTGTAATCCTAGCACTCTGGAAGCTGAGGCATGTTGATCACTGAGTCAGGGGTGATAGAAATATAAATGCATGTTGGAGTCACCTGAAACTTTAACAAATATCCATGTCACCCACCTTCTTTCTAGATTTTATTTCCCTGGGTGTGGCCTGGCCTCCGGAATTTTGAGATCATCTTGGATGCTCTGTGCAGGCTGTGTGAGGACTGTTTTCTGGAATGTTCACAGAGTGTCCAGGGTCCTGGGCACAACAATAGACTGATGAGGGAGGCAGGTGAAGGACAACAAGGAAGGAGCTGGAGGATGCTTATGGTCATCCAAAATCACAAGCTCACAATCTGTGCACCTTAAAATGTGCAGAAATGGTCTTACCAAGGCTCACTTGGCCTTCCTTGTTTCTCTGGAAATAATTTTCAGTTTTGTGATCCATTTTTTTCTTTTTTCTTTTCTTTCTTTCTTTTTTTTTGAGATACAGTCTCACTCTTGTTGCTCTGAGCAGAGTGCCGTGGCGTCATAGCTCACAGCAAACTCAAACTCTTGGGCTCAAGAGATCCTCCTGCCTCAACCTCCCATGTAGCCAAGACTATAGGTGCTTACTATAATACTCAGTTATTTTCTTTTTTCTATTTTTAGTAGAGATGGGGTCACCCTCTTGCTCAGGCTGGCCTCGGACTCCTGAGCTCAAACAATCCACCTGCATTGGCCTCCCAGAGTGCTAGGATTACAGATGTGAGCCACTGTGCCTGGCCTTGTGAGCTATTTCTTAACCCCTGGGAGTCCTATCTCTTAACTGGTGCCCCTGGCTCCTACTTCCAGTTTGTTATTGTGAGAGGTTCATGTTCTTTTCTTTCCCTCCTTCCCATTTCTAGATTGGTGAACTGCTATCTCACTTCCAGCTTTTGCCGAGGCCTCTTCTCAGTTCTCAGCACCAGCCAGAGCCTAACTGAATTGGACCTCAGTGACAACACTCTGGGAGACGCAGGGATGAAGGTGTTGTGTGAAGCGCTCCAGCATCCTAGCTGCAACATTCAGAGACTGTGGTAAGTCCCCGTGTGTGCATCAGTGTGTGTGACAGGCAGACTCTGAAGAAAGACCTCACACTGGGTCAGTGGCATATTACTTCCCCAGGGCTGACATAATGGAGTGCCACAAACTGAGCAGCTTAAACAACAAAGTTTGAAGGCTCAAAGTCCAAAGTCAAGGTGCTGGCAGGGTTGGTTCCATTTGAAACCTTTCTCCAGGTTTGGAAGTGCCCCTTGTCTTCACATTGTCTTCCCTATCAGTGTGTCGTGTTCTAATCCAGTGATTTTCAACTGGTGTACCACAAAAATTTTTAAAGAACATTAATTAAATTATTTCTGAAAGTTCAAAGCGCAGTAAGAATATTCTTTCTTTAACTCTTTTTTTTTTTTATTAACTTAATTTAAGTGTGGTATGGAAGCTTAACTATAGGTTCAAGTGTGCCAAGATATAAAACATTGAAAAACACTGCTCTAAGCTCTTCCTTCAAGGGACACCAGTCAGAATGGATTAGGCGCTCCATGGATGACCTCATTTTAACTTCATTACTTCTTTAAAGACCCAATTTTCAAGTATAGTCACATTTTGAGGTCCTGAGGCTTAGAGTTTTGACATAGAAATTTTGAGGAAGGCATAATTCACCCTGTGACAAGTGAGAAGGCAGAACGAATTAGAGCCCCACTGTTGGGGAGTTTTGGATGGGGAAGTATAAAAGGGGAACTGACAAGAAAACAGTCCCTTGGGGTGCAACAAAAATCCATGACATTCAGTATCTTCCGTTTCTTCATGGCCATGTTCATAGATGAGAATTGAGAGAGTTTCGTCATGTACAACAGTGGTTAAGTGAGCTAGAAACCATCAGGATACTCAGTATTGGTTGAAATGCCACAGGGAATCTCCCATGACTTTATTAAGGACATGCCTGCTCTCAGGCAGCACAGTGACTCAGAGTCACATGACCCACATTGCAAAGATGCCTGGGCCATTTCTCTAGCTCTGTTTCATCATGGGCTTTGTGGGTGCATGCAGGCATCTGAATTTTTGATGAGCTACGTAGCAACTTTAAAGCCCACCACCACTCCAGGATGTTTTTATAGCTCCCTCTCTTGCTCATCCCTTCCCATCACTGCTTTTATCAGTTGTACCTACTAGGTAAGCCACTGCCCATTTTTCCTCTGTGCAACAAGTACCTCCCCTTTCTAGACACTGCAGTGACCTCTGAGGCAGCAGCTCATTGAGGATAGACTCACTTTTGTCTGTCTTACCTTCATATTTTCAAAGTCTAGACAGGTATCTTTCTTTTTTTTTTTTTTTTTTTTTTTGTGAGACAGTCTCACTACATCACCCTCCGTAGAGTGCCATGACGTCGCAGCTCACAGCAACCTCCATCTCTTGGGCTTAAATGATTCTCTTGCCTCAGCCTCCCAAGTATCTGGGACTACAGGTACCTACAACAATGCCTGGCTAGTTTTTGTTGTTGTTGCAGTTGTCGTTGTTGTTGAGCAGGCCCAGGCTGGGTTCGAACATGTCAGCCTCGGTATATATGGCTGGCACCATAACCACTGTGCCACGGGTGCCAAGCCTAGACAGGCATCTTAATTATGTTAGTAGTGCTCAAGAATAAGGCACAAATGAATGTTGGCTGTCTGACCTGCCTATATCTGCTTTGGCCCCCTACCAATCCATTCTCCACACAAAAGTCAGAGGATCATATAGAAAATCCTAATTTGATCATGTTATTCCATAGCTTAAATACTTTCTTTCTCTTGGTCTTTTGAGAAATTACAAATCCTCCTCCTCTTGCCTATAAGGCTCTGGCTGTTTTGGGCACTTAACCTCGTTTCTCAGGCTTTGTCCCATGACATTCTCCTCATCGCTCCCTGCGGGTGTCCCCATATGATTTTAGAGAGTGAGACATAAGCAGGGAAGCTGGGATGATAAAAGGCGGTCTCATGGGTAAGTAGAGATCTAGTTGTTCATTTGCTTGTAGTTGGCATGAAGATGGAGACAAAGAGGAAGGTGGTCCAACAGGCTCTTTAGGCCACATGAGCTATTGTCCTGGAAAGTAACTGGTGCTTTACAGGGACAAAATGCTGTTTTTGTTGTTGGTGGTGGTGATGGTAGTGATGTGTGTACACACACATGTGGTTGTAAAACCAACCAGGAATTGGAGCTGCTTGCTCCTTCAGTGTAGAGCAGGGGTGTCCAATCTTTTTTTTTTTCTTCTTTTCAGTGGAGGAATAAGCACTGTCTTGGGCCACACATTAAATACACAAACACTAATGAAAGCTGACTAGCCAAAAAATAAAAAGGTTCGTGCATACTTTTCTTGATATCTGACACCACAGATAAGCAAAAATATCCTCTCCAAATCCACATGCAACCCCATGAAGGCTGCAGGTTGGACACCTCTGTGAGGGAAGGCTGGGATTAACTCACTAAACAGAACAGGAGGGACAGTGTTGACAAAGATAAGAAGTAGATAAGACAGCTTGGTGCCTATGGCTCAAGCGGCTAAGGCGCCAGCCACATACACCTAAGGTGGCGGGTTTGAATTCAGCCCGGGCCCGCCAAACAACAATGATGGCTGCAACCAAAAAATAGCCGGGCACTGTGGTGGGCGCCTGTGGTCCCAGCTACTTGGGAGGCTGAGGCAGGAGACTCGCTTAAGCCCAGGAGTTGGAGGTTGCTGTGAGCTGTGATGCCACGGCACTCTACCCAGGGGGACAGCTTGAGGCTCTGTCTCCCCGCCCCAGAAAAAAAGAAGTAGATAAGACAACTGAAGGGAGAGAAGCTCCAAGTTGAGGGCGCTTCAACTGTTAGGAGCATACAGTGAAGAGGGAGAGTCCATAGGTGCCTCACTCTTCAGTCACAAACCAGGAGCTGCCAGGTACACATCTGAGCTGGAGCACAGTGTACCTGGCATTACTTAACCACTGATTAGGCTCCACACTGTGGTCTCAGAGAGCCTGGAAGCCAACTTCCCAGCGTTGTCTTGCTGTATTCAGGAGTTCTTTGATCAGATGATATTTCCATGAGAACTCCATTATAATTCTTCCTTCATAACACGAGTACATACATGCCCCTCCCTGGTGCAGAGAAAAAGCATAGAGCGGAAGGCGGTGGCAGAGAAGCAGGCTGTGTTCTGACACTTTCTGCTTCTGTACTTGGCGTGAAGGTTGGGGCGGTGTGGCCTTTCCCATCAGTGCTGCTTCGACATCTCCTTGGTCTTGAGCAGCAACCAGAAGCTGGCAGAATTGGACCTGAGTGACAACGCCCTGGGAGACTTTGGAATCAGACTCCTGTGTGTGGGACTGAAGCATCTATTCTGCAATCTGAAGAAGCTCTGGTGAGTGAGAACTCATTTCTCAGGTGAAGCTCTGCCAACAAGACATGTTTTGGGTGCTCTGGCTTCAAGCAGGCACGATGGACTGGAATATTAGTGTGAGAATGGCCTTGGGCACTCAGAGGACATCCTGCGTTTATCTCTGGGTGTTTGTCAATAATTCAGTCAGTATTTGTTACAGGGAAAGCTACCTAGTAAACCCTGACAAGGAGCACAAATAATAATAATAAAAATGATGGCTGCCTTCAGGGTACTTAGGCCTACCTGAGAAAATAAAATAATACAGTGCATTGCTTTAGAAGAGTTTTGGAACATCATGACAAGCCTTTGGTCTCCCACACTGAATAGGAAAAATGATGCTAAAGAAGTGCAGGCATTTCATGTGGTATGTGGTCCTTTGCTGAATGCTTTTGGGAGACTTGAATTTTGAAGAAGGAAAGAAGAAAGTACTTAAAAATGGTAGGGCCCAGCTTGGCACCCGTAGCACAGTGGTTATGTCGCCAGCCACATATGGTGAATTTGGTGGGTTAGAACCTGACCCGGCCCAGGCCAGTTAAACAACTGTGACAACTGCAACAAAAAAATAGCTGGGCATTGTGGCAGGCTCCTGTAGTCCCAGCTACTTGGGAGGCTGAGGCAAGAGAATCGCTTAAGCCCAAGAGTTTGAGGTTACTGTGAGCTGTGACGCAACAGCAATCTACTGAGGGTGACATAGTGAGACTCTGTCTCAAAAAAAAAAAAAATGGTAGGACCAATTGACACCTATTAGGATTGTTATTATAAAACAAAAATAAACCAACAAGATAATTGGAAAATAAGTACTGGCAAGGAGTGGAGAAACTGGAAGCCTTGTGCCTCACTCACTGGTGGGAGTGTAAAATGCTACGGTACTGAGGGCAATTCCTCAAAAAACATAGAATTCATTAAACATAGAACTACCATGTGAGCCAGCAATCTCACCTCTGGGTGTATCTGCAAAAGAGTTGAAAGCAGGGATGTAAACACATATTTGTAGCCCATGTCATAACAGCGTTATTAATAACAGATAAAAGGTAGAAATGACCCTAGATGTCCACTGATGGATGAATGGATTAAAAAAGGGCTATTAATATACTTAACATCCCTAAAATGAATTCTGATGCATGCTACAACAGGGATGAACCATGAGGATGTGCTAAGTGAGATGAGTCAGACAGTTCTGTATGATTCCACTTATGTAAGGTACATAGAATAGTCAAATTAGTCATGGAAACACAAAGTAAGACAAATTAATAAGTACAGAGTTTCAGTTTTGCAACATAAAAAGAAGTCTGGAGATAGATGATGGGGATGGTTGTGCAACAATGTGAATGCACTTAAGTCTATTGAATTGTGTGCTGAGAAATTATTAAAATGATAAATCTTATTTCACATATATTTTACCACAATAAAAATAAATGTAGGGAGTTGGAAGATGGAGTGTTGGGACAAACTTAGAAGGTATTTACTTGTTGTTCCACCAAACAGAAAAGGAAATGAAAAGTTGAAACAGAGCTTGGCCTCACTCCCTTCCCATAGCCTGGACTAGAGGTGGTGGCAGGTGCATGTGCCTCCTTCTTAGTGGAGGGCAGCGGAAGGGCCTGATTCTGATATTCTGTCCTCTTTATGGAAGGTTGGTCAGCTGCTGTCTCACATCAGCATGTTGTCAGGATCTCGCATCCGTCCTGAGCACCAATCGCTCCTTGACCAGACTCTATGTGGGGGAAAACACCTTGGGAGACTCAGGAGTTGGAATTTTATGCGAAAAAGCCAAACATCCACAATGTAACCTGCAGAAACTGGGGTAAGTCTTTGGAGGTGTCTCAGCAGAAAACCAATTTCTCATCAGCAAGGAATTATTTGACAAATGTGGATGGGGGTTACTCTCAAAAAGGTCAATCAGATGGGGTTGACGGTAAAGAAGTAGCAGTATCACAAGGGCTTTGAAGCACTGGATACTTGTAATACATGCCATTGCTAATAAGGTGATTTATGCTAATTTATGATTATAAAATTGGAGGTGGAAGAAACCCTGGAGATTCTGTATTCCCACTGAGTAAAACACTTTCTGAGACATTTGCACGAATAGACTTATTCGATGTGTGAGCACCTCCAAGCCTGCAAGTTACTGCTGCACGATAAGGCCCCTCCACTAGGAGAAAGTTCTGACACCGATGCAGCACCTTCTCTGGTTTCTGTCGGTTACTCCTTGTCCTTCTTCCCAGGCCTTTGAGAAGCAGCTCCATCCCAATTCCCCAGAAACAACAGTCATACCCTAAGTCATCTTCTTATATTATGTAGATGTCTCTACATCCTCAACTGTGGCATGGCTTAGCACCTTCACCTGGTTAGTCATGCTCTCCCAGGTAAGGGCTGGCTTGTTAATGACCCTTTTTTGTTTTTTATTTTCTCTCTCTATATACATGTGTTTATTTGGTTTCCACTTTTTGCCTTCGCAAAACTAAAAAGGCTTACAATTTAATAACAATAACAATGTTTAAGATAAGGACTAGAAACAAAACTCTCATAAAGAATGATCAAAGATGAATACATTCGGAAAAGAAATCAGACGATTGCTGCAATGAAATATTGAACAACAACAATAATAATAACAATGCAAAAAAAGTGACATTCACATTGTCAGATAAAAGTATGACCCTTTTTAAAATGTGGTGCCCTGACGATGCCTGGTGGAACCTTTATCTCCTATAACAGGGCAGTGTGCTTCCACTGGGGGAGCCTGTGATTTCCTTGTTTTTGACAGTCAGATAAGATTTTTGGTTCTTGTTGGAAATCTGTAGTAAATAATTATGCAGAACACCCACTAATAATCATGCACTTGCCAATATATAACTTTACATATAGCAAATTCTTTACATGGGTTATATCCTTTGGCCTCATAAAGATAATACAAAGTAGGTATTAGTACCTTCAATTTAAAGAGGAGAAAAACAAGGCTTAGGGAGCCTCATACCTTTGTTCAAGGACACTCACATAGGAGGTGGAATTCAATGCAGGCACACCTCTGTGACTCCACCATCCACTGCCTTAATTCCTGGTGGGTTTCTTCATTTGGCTCTCAGCGTAAGTGGGTGGGGGGGAGTCTCACATTTAGCTCTGCTAAATTTCATCTTACCTCTAATTTTTTTTTTTTTTTTGAGACAGAGTCTTAAGCTGTTGCCCTGGGTAGAGTGCCATGGGGTCATAGCTCACAGCAACCTTAAACTCCCAGGTGTAAGCAATTCTCCTGCCTTAGCCTCCCAAGTAGCTGGGACTATTGGCACCTGCCACAACAGCTGGCTATTTTCTTGTTGCAGTTGTCATTGTTACTTTAGCTGGCCGGGTTCGAACCCGCCACTCTCAGTGCATGTGGCCGGTGCCGAATCCACTGTGCTACAAACGTTGAGTCTCATCTTACCTCTCTTTTAACTTGTTGTCTAGGCATGTTTGAATCTTGATTCTGTGTCAATATTATTTACAACTAAATGATTCCATATCACTGATGTAGATACCATACAGATCATTATTCAAGACAAGATACAACAGAAAGAGTCTTCCCTGAGGAGTAATCTTTTAATCTGTAATTGGCAACCAACATATGTTCACAAAACACTGCTGCTTCCTTGGATTTGTTCCATCAGCCCATTCCCAGAAATTACCATATCTATCTGGGAAAAAGCTGCATGATTTGGCTTCTGCTACTCTTGGTTTATTCAAGACATGATTTGGGGTTCAGCGCCTGTGGCTCAATCGGCTAAGGCACCAGCCACATACACCTAAGGTGGCGGGTTCGAATCCCCAGCCCGGGCCCACCAAACAACAATGATGGCTGCAACCAAAAAATGGCCGGGCATTGTGGCGGGCGCCTGTGGTCCCAGCTACTTGGGAGGCTGAGGCAAGAGACTCGCTTGAGCCCAGGAGTTGGCGGTTGCTATGAGTTGTGATGCCATGGCACTCTACCCAGGGGGATAGCTTGAGGCTCCATCTCAAAAAAAAAAAAAAGAGTAGAGGTCTTTCAGCTCAGCGCCTGTAGCTCAAGTGGCTAAGGTGCCAGCCATATACACCTAAAGTAGCGGGTTCGAATCCAGCCCAGGACCACCAAACAATGATGGCTGCAACCAAAAAATAGCCAGGCGTTGTGGTGGGTGCCTGTCGTCCCAGCTACTTGGGAGGCAGAGGCAGGAAACTCACTTGAGCCCAGGAGTTGAGGTTGCTGTGAGCTGTGATGCCCCAGCACTCTACCCAGGGGAATAGCTTGAGGCTCTGTCTCAAAAAAAAAAAAAGAGTTTAAGTCTTTCATTTTCTGGGACAGAGTCTCACTTTGTCCCCCTGGGTAGAGTGCCATGGCATCATAACTCACAACAACCTCAAACTCCTGGGCTCAAGCAATCATCTTGCTTCAGATAGCTGAAACTGCAGCTGTCTCCACCACAACACCTGGCTGTTTTTTAGAAACAGGGTCTCACTGTTGCTCAGGCTGGTCTCGAACTAGTGAGCTCAAGCAATCCACCTGCCTCAGCCTCCCAGAGTGCTATCATTACAGGCATGAGCCACAGCACTCATCCCAGGAGTAAGTCTTGATGAAGCGTTTATTGAGTTGACTACCAGTGAAAAAATGTCTATGATTGCAGCAAGTGACAGTCTGCTTTGTCCGCCCGCCTCACTTCCTGAGTTGGTAGGGCACAGAGCCCAAATGGATCCAGCATAGGCAGACCAGCAGGAAAAAAGGCAGGTGATGAGACAGAGCTGAAAGGAGGGTTTGGCTGCCAAGTGAAGGGAGGCCCTGCAAAGAAAACATTTTGAAAGGGGTTTTTAAGTCTCTACATGAAAACACTGCTTTATGGGCTGAAGCTGTGAAATATTTCACTCCTGGACTGGCTAATAGCTTAGTTTTAAATTAGTCCTACAAATGGCAACTGCGAACACAGCTTAGACTTGGGGAGCAATTACTTCATTGCCTTTAATCTAAAGTGACATCATAGCAAACCCACGGTACTATGTATAGAATATCTCTCAATCTGGAGGTGGTACACTTTTTTTGAGGGGAACTACCAGATGAGAATAGTCACATCTTAAGTGGCTTGTAAGTACCTGTGGAATAAGGTTGTTACTGAGAGAAACCACTGCACTTGCCATAACAGCCTTCCTGGAGCTTGACCTTCAAGCCTTGCCTTTATTGTTTTGTTTGTAGGTCTTGGCACCTCTTCCACTTTGCCCTTCAGCTACATGGCCTCTTTTTTCAAACTCAGCAGGTAACTCCACTTTCAAATTGTAATTGTGTTGACACATGAACAGAATACACACAACTAGTATTAGATATTAGGTTAAGATAATAGGAACGTTTCAAGTTGTGGTAAATATGTTTTTTTAGGACAAATATTTATTTTTAGTAAGCTTGACAATTCAGTTCATCTATCTATGTATGTATTTATTTTTTTTTTTTTGAGACGGAGCCTCAAGCTATCCCCCTGGGTAGAGTGCCATGGCATCACAGCTCATAGCAACCTCCAACTCCTGGGCTCAAGCAAGTCTCCTGCCTCCACCTCCCAAGTAGCTGGGACCACAGGCGCCC
>CAUYQV010144415.1:0-10989 GCA_963574575.1 Galagoides demidoff | reverse complement strand
TATTTTTTCAGTTTGCTCTTTTAGGCGGGATACACTAACACTTGTGATCTCCAGGAGCTTCAGGGCGCTGAGCCCCTGGCTGCAGAGAGGCAGCCTTCCTGACTGAGAGCCTCTGCTCCACCCTCCACCTTCCCCTGCACACCTCCACCGTTTCAGCCAGGTCCTCCAGGATTTCACTATTATGTTTTTCTCTTTCTTCACAATTTCAACTCTACTGTGGTCCAGCCTGAACTCTGCCTCTAGACATACCTGGTGGAATATAAAGGTTGCTTCTGGAAGCCTCCTCTGTGCCCAGCCCCTGAGACAGTCCCTTACTTCTTACTCCTTCATAGGCCCAGTGAATCCTGGTCACATAGACAACGCTGTTGCTTACATCAGTGATTTTCAACTTTTTAAATCTCATGGCACACTTGAACCTATAGTTAAACTTCCATAGCACACTTAAAATTATATTGATCAAAAAAAAAGAGTAATGAAAAGAATGTACTTGACTGTGCTTTGAACTTCTTTTGAAAATAATTTAATTCGTGATCTTTAAAATTTTTCTTTTTCTTTTGAGAGTTTTATTCTGTCACCCCCGGTAGAGTGCCACGGCATCACATCTCATAGCGACTCTTGGGCTTAAGCAATTCTCCTGCCTCAGCCTCCTGGGACTACAGGCACCCGCCACAATGCCTGGATATTTTTTGTTGCAGTTACCACTGCTGTTTTAGCTGACTGGGGCCGGGTTTGAAATGCCACCCTCATTCTATGGGGCCAGCACCCTACCCACTGAGCCACAGGCACCACCCAGATGTTTAAAATTTTTTGTGGCGCACCGAAGATCGTCTCACAGCACACCAGTTGAAAATCACTGGTTTACATTTTTAACTCCTGCGCATGTGCTGCTGTAGTTGGATTGTGTCCTCCCCCACCCCAATATGTTGAAGTCCTAACCTCTGGCACCTGCGGATATGACCTGATTTGGAAACGGGGTCTTTGCAGATGTCACTGAGTTAAGATGAGGTCATACTGGACTTGAGTGCATCCTAAATCTAAGGAGCAATGTTGTAAAAAGACACACGGACTCAGAGGTACACAGGGGGCAGGCCTGTGCAACGGAGGCAGACATCAGAGTGAGGCCGCTGCAAGCCAAGGAAGGCCAAGGCTTGCTGGCAGCCGCCAGGAGCCAGGAGTGAGATGTGGGCCAGCCTGTTCTCCCTCAGAGCCCCCAGATGGAACCAATGCTCCTGACGCCTTGCCTGCAGACCTCTAACCTCCAGAACTATGAAAGAACACATTTCTGTCACTTTTAAGCCACCCAGTTTGTGGTAATTTGTTATCATATCCCTGGAAAACTAATAGGTATGTCTTCATGGAATTATGGACCTCTCTGCTTTGCCAACAGAATTGTGATAAAAAAATCTATCACTCTATTCTCCTTTTATTGAACTGTAACAGATGTAGAAGAGAAAAACATGAAGAGAAAAAGCTAACCAAGAATCAAAATAAAACTACTCTCTGGAGAACAGCAATTTTGTACTTGGGATGTGTTGGGTGAGATGCCCCTGGTGGTCCGTTTATACAGAACACGAATAAAGTGGCCTGCTCTAGAATGAAGAGATCTAGAAAAATCTTAGCAGAGATGTCCTTTACCGGGACTGCAAACCTGCCCTACCATAAAAATCCACTTTGAAGAAACCAGGGAGAGAATAGGGCTTTTCTTTAGCCGTCCCTGTTCTGCTCGTATTGCCCGCTAGATTCTGAAACACGCACTTTTTGTGGATTAAGCCTCCTATCCTATAATTTGCACAGAATGGAAGATCAGCATTGTGCGTAGGAATGGTGGCTTTTAATCTCAGCCTTCCAGCAGCCCTGCACCAGCTTCCCGTGTAGACTCTGAAGGGGAGGGTACCGGGAGCTCCTCTGGGGAGGGATGGCTAAGGATGGGCCTTGGCTGTCCGTGGGGGTCTGTGTGCTTCCGCAGACACTGAGCTTAACCACCAAGACCTTTCTTTTAGGTGGTGCCTAATTCCTTTCAACCTCTTAGCCAGGAGCTGGGGCTAATTTTCATGACCCATGGAGGTTTTAGCTGCTGCACTTCTAATGTATGTTTTTGGAAAAGGAAGGCGCTTGTGTGGCAGGGTTCTTTTGATCTGTTAACTTTTTCTAATTCTTTTTGAAGCATCCTTATGCCTCCTTCTCTGGCTCTGAGTGATTTAAAGGGAAAATCTTTGAGTTTATATGCTCTAAGAAACTTAATGCTTTGAGAAGTCCAATAAAACCCCTCTAACCAGAATTGTGTTGGGGAATGAGCGGGACTGGAGGTGACCACCAGAGTGGAGAGCCTGCAAGGGAGGGTGTTAAAGCAGCCAGGCCATATACCGTGTATGAGGCTGTCATTGAGTAGGGGTCTGCAGGCTTCAGATACCTGTGAGATTGCTTTGTTTAAATTCTCCTATCTTTAGAACTTTGCATTTGGGGGATGTAACGATTTGGGGTTTTCTTGTACTTAATGACTCATCAAATCTCTATGTCATCTTGATTCCTTTACTATTTTTACTAAGCCAGAATATTGAAGCAATACCCTTGGCCATACCCTTGAGTCGGTTTGAATTGACACTTTCTAAAGCTCATGCTCCTGTGTCCTCACCTTTCCTGCTCAGAACTCTGCTTGGGTGTCTTCCAGACCTGGGGCTGCCATGGCAGGAGCTGAAGGGGAGAGGCAGTGAGTTCCTCAGAGTTTCTCAGAGCCCTGGGGATGATCCAGGATGTTCTTTTAATAAGAATTAGCAAAATAATAACTATAAAAAAACTTCCTGCCCCAGTAAAAGCAACAGAGCACTCATCCCTGCTGGCCCTCTGGACAATTCTCATTCCTTTCCAGCTGAAGTCTAACAGTGGACTTTTTGGCACGGCTTATTCTACTCTTTTGGAGCTTTTTAACTTCTATAAAAAGTAGAGAACTATACAAGAAAAGAATAAACTTTGCAGTTTAAAAACTGATCAGCATAAACTTAATCACATTCACCAGCAAGCGTTTTCCTTTGGCGTGATGAAGACAAGTCGGGAAGCATCAAGCATCTCAGACTTCGAAATCATTAAAAACATTCCAATCGAAATCCAAAACAAGTTCTAATTTAATAAGTCTTCTAAAAGTGGTTTGTAAGCAAACTCCAGTAATAATTACCTTCTGGCTGGCAGCAAGGAGTGGGAAAGAATGGGACGTCCCAGCATGGCCTCAAGCCATGTTTGTCCATCCCACAAAACCACCCTCTGGTTTGGCATCACTTCTCCCACCTGGCAACTGCCTGGCTCAGAATGGCTGCAGACTGAAGTGTCCTGGCGGCGTCCCACAGGGCATTTCTGGTGGCAAAAATCCAGACCCAAGGTGGAGAGAGTGGTCCGGCAGCCCTGGCCTCTGGGAGGGAGCCTCTTACTATTGTCCAACCAGGATAGCATCAGCATACCTCAAAATGCGATAGGAAAGGATGGATCCTTACGTTCACAGGAGTCTCAGTGGTTCACGTATTGATGTGCACTTGGCTTCATTCCAAAAAGCCAAAAGCCAAAAAGGATTAGAGGCGACTCAGAGAAATTACAATAAAACAAGATTAAAAACAAAACACATCTGTGTGCGAAAGGGAAGTCGTGTGGGAGAATTCTAAAGGAGCCTGAATGGTACTGAGATGGTTTGCTGCTGATGACAGTTGTCAGAACTGCTGTCATCTTGTACTGAAAATCGTCGTAGCAGTCGCCAGGGCAGAGCGCCTCTTGAAGGGGTCACACAATCGAGCTTGTCTCTGTTTCTGCAGTGAATTTTTTTGGGTACATGCTCACCCTCACCTAACCATTGCCGCTGTGAGTCATCAGCGCGGTGTTTGGGAACATGTGTTAATGAACACTGAAAGAGCAGGCCAAAGGTAGCAGGATTCCTTGGGAGTTAAAAAAAATAAGTTTTATAAAACTGAGCAGGCCATTGTGGAGGTGGACGGGGGTGGGGGAGGACAGACTCATATTAAAATCCTGATAGAAAGTTCTAAGCAACGAATAAGAGGCTTAAATACATAAAGAGCAAGGCTAAATTTGGACCAATTTCCTGTGAAATCTCTTGTGTAATATTTTCAATTTGTGCTTGTTTAATGTGGTTTATTTTCCTAAGGTTCACGGTATAGGTTTTAAATTCAGCCTTGACTACACACATGTGTTGAGAGGTTATAAAATGAGAGCCAGCTCAGACTAGTCTCCAACTGGATGGCCTGGAGTGGAAAACATTACCTCTTTTTCAGTGCCTAAAATGTCTTCGTGGGCACAGATTGCGTCTTTTCCCCACCTAGTTTCCCGATGGCTTTCCTATCACCCAGCTTCACCTCACATGTCCAGTCTCATTAGTGCACCTATGGGGGCTACACGGGGCTCTTGACTGTAAGTCAGGAGTCCAGGGCTATCTGGGGCCAGACTTTAACCCCTCTCTGAAATATCAAGTTCTTTTCTTATTTAAAAAAAAATTTTTTTTTTACCCACCATTTTTGGGGAAAGAAAGATCAAGTTGTTGACACAAGGGGATAATTTCACCTTTTGAGTTAAAATAGAGGAACCACCTCAGACCCTCAAGTGAGCTCTGATTTGCAGTGCAGGATTCTAATTTGGGCCTCTGATGTCTTGGATCAGCCCTTCTCTTAAGCAGGGTCTGAACAGTGCTGTTTCTGGAGACTTGAGTATGTTATGTAGGACCCATAACCTAAAGTCCGATATTAACAAAACTAAGTAGGATCTCTGTTGTTCATGGTATGTTACTATGCTGGATCTTGTACAGTAGTTACCTGGTGTTTGTCTCTAGGTAGGTTTTACATTTGTAAGACAAAGGTTGTACTTTATTCAATGCTGTGCCTCCTGTGATACCCGGCATGTTACCTAACATGAAGCAGCTATATTAAGGTGATGGTGCATATACGTGTGGGCACAAGAGGGTTGGAATGAGACATCATGTGTGTGCAGTTCCTTACCTGAGACAGTAAGAGGTTAATAGGTGAGATAATTAGTTGCAACAGCTTTTATCTTACTCAGTAGCTCTCAACAAAATATTCATCTTTCATTCCTTCATTCAGCAAACATTTACCAAGAATCTGGGTTGTTCCCCACCCCCCCACCCCCAGGATAGACAAGCCTTAGAGCCTTCCAAGTGTAGGCTCTAAAACTTGCTAGCTCTGCCTGTGACACAAAATGCAGCAGTCTTGACATTTGGCCATCTTCTCCTTGTCCCAGCTGCATTTTCTTAGCTATTTTTTTGACTTTTGTTTTCTCTTGGCATGAAGATCTTTTATAAGATTGTGTATTTGGATGAGAAGGGGTCAAGGAGTCGTTCTCCAAGCCTCTGTTTCCCCCAGAAGGGACAACAGAATTATAAGCCGATGCTGGCTTTTCCTTGTAGTGACGCCATTTCTCTCTTCTTACCTGCCCGGCTTTCCACGTTGCTCAGGTGCTGAGTCAGGAAACCAGCAACCTAGAAACGTAAGACACACTCAGTGGTCACTTTCCCCCTGACATTCTACTGTGAAAATTTTCAAACACACAGAAAAGCTTAAAGATGTGTATGTTTACCACCTCGATTCCACAATGACCATTCACTCTGCTTGGCTTTATTAGACAGCTTCATGGATCCTGAGTTTTAAGACAGATGGAGCCATCTATCAATTCATCTTATTTTTTTTTTTTTCATACATTTCAAAGTTAGTTGCAGACATGGCCACTTCGGCATATGCGTCATTACATAGAGTTCAACATTTGTCGATGGTTCGATACAAAGTGAAATGCACAAGTACATGTATTAATTATATTTGGGCCACTTTTCATGTAGGATATCATTTTCCTTTTTAGCTTTTCTCATTATCAAAAACGAATCATGACGGTGACAAAGATTTGCAATATCCAAGGGTTATGTATTTAGGAAGTGAGTATTCACATAACTTTTTCTCTGCCTGGAAGAGGAGGAGTTTTTTCCCATTCTAGGAGTGGGAAAAAAGTGAAGGACATTGTGAAGCTTCCACGTTAAAGGGCTCGCTGTGCAGGCAAACGACACCAGCTCCTTCCCCATTCTCTATATTCTTCTCCTTTGTCTCGAGCCTCTGACTGATGTGACGGTGGGAAAGGCAGCATATCTGGCGGTGAGGGGCACAGCTTTGGCATCATAGAACCCAAATTCAACTCCAAGTTATGCTGACTTTGGACAAATTATACTTAATCTCTTAGTACCTCTGTTCCTAAACTGTTACAACGAGGATGTTATTATCTAAGGCTGTGGTGGTGATTTACTAAGATAATGGATGAAAATTATCTGGTGCACAGTAAGTACTCAATGACATTAACTATTATTATAGTTACCACCGAAATACTAGCTCATCATGTGCTCAGAAGTCTGTTTGTGTGCATAGCTAATTTAGAAAGGCTTCATTCAGCATTTTTTCAGAATGTTGAAGGGCATCTTTTGCATGATCAATGAACTTCTGAAGAAATACTGAAAATGTTATTTTGCCCTGTCTTTTAATGAAAACGGTCACTGTTTGAGTGTCTGCTTTTACTCCAAGCAGGATAACCATCACATTTCTCTCCCAGTGTCTCTGTCTGTTGACTCTAGGGCAGGTGTCCTCGAACTATGGCCCACCTGCCACATGCAACCCACCTAGGACATTTATCCGTCCTGCCGGGTGTTTTTGCGGCCACTGCCTGGCCTGCTTAGCAGCTGACTTGTCCCAGGGCCTGCAGCCCGGCCCTCCAATGGTCTGAGGGACAGTGAACTGGCCCCCTGTTTAAAAAGTTTGGGGACCTCTGCTCTAGGGTCATGTTTTAGCAAGGGAAGAGTGATGGCCAAAGGGCATTATCGCCTCTACGTGGTTCCTAAGTCCTATGTAGCTTGAAGTCACATGCGGTTTATTTCTCACTCAAACACAATACCTTTCCTTCAAGCAACCGGGCTTAAAACTCAGGGTCCTCTTTGGCTTCTCACCTCCCTTGCCCTGCACATTAGATCAGTCACAAGCTCCAATGGAGTTTTCCATCAAACAAGTTTTGTGGTGGTTTACTTGGTACTTCGCTTGCAATACTCAGAAATATTTGTAGATTTGCTTGTGTCATGAGACTACTTCTTAGAAAACCACACGGGGGAAGTTCAGCGCTTCTTAAAAAATGAAACCACAGTTAATTGTTGCTTCCACCTGCCTTCAAAATAAGGGGATGCCACATTAGGCAAACTTAGAAGCTATGGAAACTGTTTCAGAAAGTGGACAGGGTCCACTAGAGACTGGTTGGACTGTCAAAAGACCAGAAAAAGGGAAACAAAGAAACAATCTGAACCCAAAGCTTTCTTTTCTCTTGAGACAGAAAAGAAAGAGTATTTGGCCTATCTGATTGTGAGGTGTGGAGTATGTAGGAAAGTGGCAAATGTGACTCTGTATGTAGAATACTAGTACAGTATCGCTAATACTACTGTATTTACAATTTCTCAGCACTTTGCACATGGGCTGTATGCATTGTGTGTGCCAGACACTTGCTAGATCAGCCAGTGAAGAAGCCCTGAGGGGGTCTGCTGTAATTTCCAATTGAGTTGAATCTGGATAGTCGTAAGTGGGGTGGAGCCGTAAAGCAGAACCAATGGTCAGTGTTGGTTCTGAAACCAGAGCTGAGGCAATTCTGATTCCTCAGACCCTTTAAGTTAGTCTTATCAGATCGGGCCATCATGGAGCAGATAGACAGGTAAGTCTCAGAGACCTCTGAACCCAATTAAAGTTATGCCACAAAGAAATCAAACTCATGTGGTTTGCATTTCAGAGAGCTACATTTGGTGGGCTGTTCCTGTTTTAATTCGGTAACCTAATGCAGACCATGTGAACATTTGAAATGCTTTTAACAGTTAAACCAGCTCAAATAACACAAAACCAGAGCAGCAATAAAGAATGAATTAAAGCTGATTGCAACTGTGGCCAACATAATTTTTTCCCTGCAAAGAACTTTGGGGGAATAGAATGCACAACCAGTGGGGGGAAGAGACCGATATCTCCATTTCAACTCTGAGTAAAGCAGCGGGCGCTTTTGCTTCTTTTATTTCTTAAGCAAATGTTTGAAACAGATTAACTTAGAAGGTGTACTTAAATCTTGAAGGGATTTCAAATGCAGGAGCAAAGAGGGCTGACGTCCTTTTGAACTGAGAGCTTGGTCGGTACTAGCTCTGCCTCACCCCTGTGTTGCCTGGGTGGTTAGCTCAGTGGGCAAGGGCATGGTGCTAAGCGTGCAGAGGTCAAGAGTTCAATGCTGCATGGGTCAGTTAGCCTCAGACTGGAGGAGGCAGAGAAGCAAACCTGTTCTAGCGCCATGGTCTGTACTTTCAAGTGTCTCCACAAGGGTCACCAAGGAATGGCTGAGATAACGACAGGGATCAGTTGCTGCATCGGTGCCAGCTGCATAGTAACCTCATAGCCAGCTCCCTCTGTGCCTCAAGTTTTCTGGCTTATAAAATGAGGATAGTACTACGAACCCTTTTTATATATGAGGAAACTTTAGGCACAGAGAGGTCAAGTTACTTGTCTAAGGTCACACAGATAATAAATGGCAGGACTGGCATTTAAGCCCAAGTAGCCTGGTACGAAAAGCTTCAGCACAGCCACAACATCCTACTCTAGCAAGGTGAACAACCCAAGGACAAATCCCCTGCTGGTACTCAGATAAGCCCCAGCCTGAGTTTCTCACCAAGAAAGAGGTAAGCAGGATGGCGACTATACTCCCCCATGTGCCAGTGTGCCAGGCTGCTCCGCCACTATTGCTCTATTCATGCTGGTTGCAGCAAACTTTATACACATGTAGAAGGGGCATCCAGAAGAAGGGTTGGTGTGCTCCATCCATAAATGGAGACATTTCTATGAGTATAATCTGAAGAGATGCTGAATAGGCTTTGCATTTATTTCCCTGTCTTTCTAGGCACGTGATGGGAGGGCAGGGGGTGTGATGAGAGTAGCTTGGGCCCAGCCCCTGGAGATGGGCCCTAGGTGATAACTAACTGCCTGCCACGTTTCCCAGAATGTGCTGACTTTGTCAGAGATCCAGGGGAGGAAGGGAGAAAGGACCCATTAATTTCAGATCCATTAGTGACATAAAGCCTGCCAAGTGGGAAGGAGTAAAACTACAGGAAGAAACTTTATTTGCAAACTCCTGAGAGGTTATCCCAGCAGCAGGGAGCCGGGTAACCACTGGTGGGCAAAGAGGCAATGCTGAGCCCCTGAGTTTGGGTTCCTTCCGGAGCAGTGGGAAGCCAGCTTGTCAATCACTTCAGCAGGCAAGGCCAAGTTCATCTCCCTGATTTCAGCAAACACTCCCTCAGCCCTCCTACTTGCACCCCCCCAGCGAGTGAAAACCTGCCTCCTTTCTCCTTATCAGATGAAAAGTAGAGTTGATGCTGTCCTCCAGACTCTGCTCACAGAACTTAAAAATAGGAACCAAACGTAAAAAGGTAAAGTTTATCACTGCTTTCTTTTTCTTAACCCCACAGACGAAGTCAAACAGTTAAAGTATCTCGGAATAGGTAACTGTTTTCACAGCTCCTGTTCTGTTATTAGGAGGCAGGAGTGGATCCAAACACTTGATGAATATAATGTCTGTTCAAGTTGAAGGTGAGGGAAATCTAGCCACCTCCCCTCCACAACTCTGGTTTCAAGGATTACAGCCCACTTAACTCTCTTTAAGGCCTGGGTAAATACAGGCTGCCTAGTCTCCCAAACATTCCTCTGGTTATTGGTCTAGTTACAATTAACTTTCTTGAAAGGGTTTCAAGCCCTCCTGATCCCCCCAGGCTGACTCTGTCCTCATTCGGTGGCAGGCCCATGTGACTTACCATGTCAGTTACCTGGCTAGACCGTGCACACATCCTCTGCCTGGAGCTCAGAAGACAATCAGCAAATGATAACTGAAGAGAAGGCACAGAAAAGAGCCAGGCAGAATAGGGACCTGATGAATGTCAAGGGGAAAAAAAATACATTTTTTCCTTAATAAATATTTTTCATATCAAACTCTGTCCCAGCATCTGCTTTCAAAGAATTCCACCTTCATACACATGAGGCCCTGGCAACCAACCCCCTTGACTTCCAAGGAGTTTTCAATTAATTCTTCCTCCTCCTCCTGTTTTCTCTGCTAGCGTTGTAAATTTCTGCTTGGCAGCCTCTCCCGCGTGCGTTCAGGAGCACAGGGTTCTCTGAACTCCACGTGGGTCAGGAACGTGAGTTGCCACAGATCTCCTTACACCCTGCCTCAGGTGTTTCTAACTTTAGTTGTTCAGGGAACATTTATTGAGCCCCCCCACAACCCAATGTCTCTGTTCAGACTATGCCTACAACCTAGGGATAAAAGAACTCCCCGAAGTTAGAGCGAGCTTATTGGGGGATGGTGATTTCCCTGCAACTTTCAAAATTGCTCACAAAAATCTTCCCTAACCTTCCTAGCAAAGCCATGCCCTCCTGTGGGCAGCATGCATTTGTTCTTAGTGGGTGACAGTTTTATAGGTATTTGTATAAATACTTGATTAACGTCTATCACCCTCACTGCCGCCGTATACTCCGTGGGCTCAGGGATCGTGTCTGATTTCTCTTTCTCCATTGTCTTTATAGAGCTCAGCACAGCATCTGACACCTAGTAGGTTCTTCATATTTACGTGATGAACCACCAGTCGAGGATCTTTTTTGAAGTAAAGTTTAAGGATAGTTCCACACCACTCTCTGCTTCCTCCTGGAGTGCCTTGGTACACCCATTTTCTTCGCATCTAAATCTGTTAAGGATAAATCACTTAACTTTAGCCAAACTCTGAAGAAAAAGGTCTCTTCCATCTATTTCTTTTTTTTTTTTTTTTTTTTTGAGACGGAGCCTCAAGCTATACCCCTGGGTAGAGTGCCATGGCATCACAGCTCATAGCAACCTCCAACTCCTGGGCTCAAGCGAGTCTCCTGCCTCAGCCTCCCAAGTAGCTGGGACCAC
>CAUYQV010144411.1:0-12711 GCA_963574575.1 Galagoides demidoff | reverse complement strand
TGTCTTAACACAACAATTATGAGAAAGACATGATGGCTATGTTAGCCAGTCGGATGAGAGTTTTCCAAACTGCATATGGAAGCAACACACTGTATCCTATGATAGAATTAATGTACACAATTATGATCTAATAAAAAAAAGATTATATAAAAAAAAAGAAAAAAGAAAAAGAAGCATCTCACCCATTAGAGTTGCAAATCACAGATTCCCCTTTTACTGTGAATAACCTGAACTGTTATAAAGCTTGGTGCAAGAATTTCCACAGTGTGCTTTTGGGGTTAGATAAAAGTAGCAGGCTGCCAAATAATATGCAAAATGCAAAGTTGAATAGGATGAAGAAGTTTCTTTCCTGCAGGATTTCTGTCTCTACCATTTTAATGTACATTATAAAGCTTGAAAACGGGCATAGTACATATTGTTTCCCACACTTCCATGACCCTGAGATTCAATTTTTGCAATACTTTCTCAACAGTGAAGGCTCCAGAGAACCCACTTTGAGAAAGCCTGATTCGGGGGAAAGAGCCCGAACAAGAATTGCAAAAGTCTCAGAATCCCAGCAGTGTCAACAATGTTATTTGCATCAGTCTTGGAACCTCTGTTTTGGAGTTGTTCACTCTAAATATTGCGACAATAATACCTACCCTACAGACAGCTCCTAATTTTTATAAAGATCCACTAATGAAGGATGTGAGAGAGTTCTCTAAATTGTAAAATACTCAAGATACACATTAGGGAGTCCATCATTAAATTTTCTCTTTCCTAAAAAAGAAAAAAAAAGCTGGTCTGGAAAATTGAGCGAATTTTAATCATTTTCATGCCAACCATTAATTCTCTGACCACACTTGAGGGCTTATCCTCTTCTTTTTTTTTTTTTTTTGTTATAAATGTGTGAAAATGTGGCTGGGCACCCGTAGCTAAATAGTTAGAGCACAGGCCTCATGTACCTGGGGGTGGGTGGATTCAAACTGGGCCGGGACCTGCTAAACAAAATAAACAGACAAAAAGAAAACGTGTGAAAATGTGAATTTTTTGGCCTACCTGGAAAAGAACCATTGAAAGGATATGTATTAATATTACTGTGAATACATTGAAGCCATGGGGCTCTTAGCTCTCTTTTGGCAAAGAACATACTTTCTTCCAAGGTTATCCACTGGAGGAAGAAAAAAGGAAAAAGAGCATGGAGCACTCACAGCCGGGTGTACACTGATTCCATTCTGTTCCCGCTGGCTAAGGTTCACAGGCCTCAGCCCCTGGACAATTGGACCTTTGGCCTTCTCTTCCATCAACCTGTCCCCCGATATGTGGCCCCATTGGCAGTCCTGACCTCACGGAAATAAGAATCGCCTTGGGAGGAAAATGTGGTTGCCTGTCAGCAGTGATGCTGCAAAACTCCGGGAAATTCCTCTGCAATAGAAAGGCCGGAATTTTGAAAATAATAAAAATACAAAGGAGGGAGAGGAAAAAAATAACTCATTTGGGAACAGAGAATGCCATTTCATCTCAATAGGTTAAGCGTCTTTCCTTGTACAAATTCGAATCAAGCTTTACTTTGTGGAGGCATGTTATTAATATTGTTACGAAATGAATGGCCACTGGGCAGAGCCACTGCGTGGCCCAGGGTGTGGGGGCCAAGCTCATTCTCCAGGCCTTTGCAATTTGTCTCCAAAAGAGAAACAATTTGCTTGCCAAAAAAAAAAAAAAAAGATTACCTGCTGACCTCATGAGAGACTTCTCCATGGATGGAGTGTCAGGTTGAGACCCTTCTCCACGCATGGAGTGTTAGGATATTACCTGAGTTTTTCTAACACTATATATCTGCTTCCTGTCATAGGGCTTCACCACCTTCCAATATTTGGAACTCATGTCTGTAAAAACAGAACTCTACTTTTATAAATGAATCTATACTGTGAAAAGTGCTTTCTCAAATAAAATGTCTCATTTTGATTTTTAAGATTATCAAGAAAAAGAACAACACAAAATAAAACTGAGGCTCAGAGAGATTAGCCATCTTTTCTGTAGCCACATGTTTCCTGTAGCAGATACACTGTTTATACTACTTTAAAAGCATTGTTTTACATTTTGTATGTAAATGTAGGTGTACACGGAACAAGCAACTCAAAGAGACAAGTGTACATTTCAAGATACTGTGGTCAAAAGGAGGAGCCAGCCTTCCAAATAAAGTAGCACTCCTTCAAGTAGTAGGCGGAAAGCACACTGACATCACGTGGCTAAGCCGGGCTTTGTACCCGGTGTTTTAATGTCAAGATGAATGCCCTTTCCCTATTATTTATAGGAAGCTCAGACTTGTCAGATACTTGCGTAAATGAATTTGTAATTCATCTGAAAAAAATGTTAATTGGCTTGTAGGACAGGGGGTAGACTGGATGTGAAGGTAGTTTGGGGAACATTTCCAAGACAGAAAGAGCTATAGTGCAGTGTAGGGTAGGGGGCCTTTCTGTCTGTCTTTGGCTGCCCATTATGGTTAGAGGTTTCAAGGAAGGAAAGAAAAACATGAGAAAACAGTCATGTTTTCAGAATAGTAGTTCTTTTTCTTTTAATGACATGAACCAAAGGTACTAATTCTGGGGCACAGCTACCAACCTAATTCACCAGTTCACCGCACAGATAGGTAGATGCCAACTCTGGCCCTGAGCTCCCAATAGCATTGACTTTTCAGTCCACTCATGTCTGAAGGGAAATGGAAAAGATCATAAAATCACTGACTCAACATCTCTATGAGCTCCTTAGAGAAGCCAGAAGTAGTTAAAGAGTTCCTGCTCTGCAGCTGAGTTGCCTTGTGTTGAAATCCAGCCTCTGCCTCTCACCAGGCACAGGACTAGATATAGACACTTAACTCTTCTGTGCCTTAGTTTCCTCATCTGTAAAATGGGGATAATAACAGTAGCTACCTCTCCAGTTTGAGGTGAGGATAAGTTGATTCATATAAATTACTCAGAACAGTATTTCATATGAGATCAAGAGTCAATAAATGGATGCTATAATTATAATTTATAATAAAAATATTTATATCTATTATTAAATATAAAACAACCAGACTTAAAACATCAAGTTATTATAAGGATGTCTCTGTCTTTGTTTATGTTTGTCCATTTTCCTGGGATTCTCTGATTTTAGCATTCTGCCAGGATTTAATGACCTTATGCCATGAAGGTTTTCATTATATCTTCATTTAGAAATACTTACCCTTTCCTTTCAATTTATAATCAATTTACCTTTGATGAAGAAATGAATAAAGTATTTGTGGCATGTCTCCTTTTTCATGATACATTTTCATGGTCTGTTTTTCAGGATCTTGTGTATGTCCTGGTACACAAGAGGCATTAAGTTACATTCATTCAATGAATGCATGGGTGATTGATTACCACTTAGGAATGCCCTAAATGGATTCCAGAGATATTATGGAAAAAGCCTCCTAGAAGCAATTCTAATTTTGAGTTATTGTTCTTTTTCTTATCTTGGTAGAATTTAGCACCATCTCCTTGCGAGGAGCTACATAAGGCTCTTTTTTAAATTAGGGGAACGAGATGAAGTAAATAGGCTTAACCTGAACTAACTGCTGTCAAGTGACTATTTTCCAAATAGTCAAGAAGGGGAAAATAAGTGAAAGCAGAATTCTTCTGGCACTAAAGTTACCCCAGCAAGAATGATGATCACCCACCCACCTCTTCACACTTCCTTTTAAACATTCATGGCTTAGCACCTGTGGCTCAAGTGGCTAAGGTGCCAGCCACATCTAAGGTGCCAGCCACATCTAAGGTGGCAGGTTCGAATCCAGCCTGGGCCTGCCAAACAACAATCATGGTTGCAACCAAAAAATGGCCGGGTGTTGTGGTGGGCGCCTGTGGTCCCAGCTACTTGAGAGGCTGAGGCAGGAGACTCATTTGAGCCCAGGAGTTGGAGGTTGCTGTGAGCTGTGATGCCACAGCACTCTACCCAGAGGGACAGCTTGAGGCTCCTGTCTCAAAAATAAACAAATTAATTAAAAAATAAACATTCATGCCTGGTGTGTCATCAGTGGGACCACACAGAGGTTTAGGTTCCCAGAAGAGATGAATCCCTAGAAAAGGGCAGCAACTTTTGGAATCTGCACAGGAATAAACTTGACCTCTGAAATGTGCAATGCAAAAGGATGTGTGGGCACAATCCGTTTTGGCTTATTGATTGCAAACAGATTTTTAAAAGATATGAGTTTGAAAACGTGTTGGTCATGTTGCAAGAAGTTCTTTGGAGGTTTGAGAGTAAAAGAAATGGAAGCACAGCTACATATTTCAGAAGTTTCAGGTCCAATTTGCTTGTCAATTCCCAGGACATGCTGGTTTTTCAGAGGATGTACGCATATAAATAAACTAAGTGCACATACATCTTTTCTTTGCAAATCGCTTTCCTTCACTCTACCTGACATAAACTCCCTGATGTCCCGGCCAGAGTGGTGTTTTTGGCACAATATTGTTCCTGATTTCTCTATTGCCTCCTGGGGACCTACTTTTCAAATATCTAATGTGAATTTTCTCATGAATGCCAATGATATACGCTTACATTTTTCTTTCCAACTTTCCATCCCCCAGGCAGTCCAAGTACTCCGTGACTACTTTCAAGATATCCATAACTAGATGAATAGCAATTACTTGTAATAGAAGGTAGAAAAGGCAAAGGGCATTTTTATTGGTTCTGGGAAGATTTAACTACATTGATATAGCACTTACTGAAAATCCCCGTCACCCCAGAGGATGATGAATGGCCACCTCCATCTCGCTCTGTCCCTGGAGGTTTCCAGGCACGAAACGCCTGAGGTCCTCCTTGCCACACAGAGAAGTTCGTCTCCATTCAATCTCACACGTTAACTTCACTTGAGTTTAGTGAGCAGTGAACACTTTATTCACTCCCAATTCAAATCAAAATAAGGGTTTAATTTGCTTCCCTGTCTTCTGGGGCTAATCTCCCTTCACTGAACACTCATACTCCCATTAACTCAAGGAGAACAACCCCCTGGGCAGCCGTTGAGTAAGGCACTGAAGGACTAATTGTTGCTTTGGAAGCTTGCTTGCAGCTCCTGCTGGTATCAACTGGTACCTCCTTTTCTGTACACCATAGCCCAGGGCAACACTAGTGTAAGACAGGGCTTGACGTCCTGGGTAATGAATAGCCTACCTACTTCTGAGCTCAGGTGCTGCATGTCCAGGCGAATACCGTAGTGCTTGCTGTGCCCTGCAGAACCACCATTTACAGGTAGAATACCAAGACATCATCTCCTGCTGTGTGTCAGGAACTTTTATCCCATAGAAGTTATCAGAGCAGACCTCAGTAGAAATTAGCTTTATAGAACATCTTCAAAGTCTGCCTCCAATGTCAGTGTGCCAACCTCCCAGCTGTAATAAGGGTTGTCTTTGCTATTCTTTACTTTGGTTGTTGGTAGAGACTAGATCTCTCTCTGTAACATAGGCTGGGAGATCAGTGGCACAGTCATCATAGCTCATTGCAGCTTGGGATACCTGAGCTCAAGCAATCTTCTCACCTCAGTTTTCTGAGTACTGGGACTACAGATGTGAGAACCACATCTAGTTAATTTAAAAAAAATTTTTTTTTTAGAGATGGGGTCTTGCTATGTTACCCAGGCTGGTCTCCACATCCTGGCTTCAAACAATTCTCTCTTCTTGGCCTCCCAAAGTGTTGGGGTTTCAAGCATGAGCCACTGTGCCCAGCCCCTTTGCCATTCTTTATATTCTATTGTGTTGACTCTATCATGTATAGTCAAAGAATCTCTGCAGACTAGGTAAGGTAATCATTTTTATCTTGATTAAAAAATAATTCATTTCCAGAACTCTTAACTGAGTTCCATTCGTAACAGTTGTTCTAAACTAGCTTAAAGTAAGATGAAATGATTCTAATGTTGATGCAAATAGGCAGACGCTTACCTGCTTATACACACATCTTATCATACACATGGACAAATTGAGTGATCCAAGGAAACATCACTAGGGAAATGGATTATTGAGACAGACAAGGAAGCCGGGAAAGATTTGTTATCAAGCCAGTTGCCAATGTGATCAGTTGGATCTCAGTTTCTCTGGGGATCACTGAGAGTTGGTATAAAACAATGCTCAGTAATCCCAACCAAGGGGCTAGGAAGATGGGTATTTATTTATACATTCCCCATCTAATTTTGCTTGAGGGCTGCTTTGGGGAGCATTAACTCTCAACCTCTTCTGTTATTATTTCCTGCATAGAGAGAAGCATGCTTCGGAGGCTGGAAAATATACCTCAGAGATAGCTGGTATTTTAGGATCAGGCTTCAGGGCTGTAATATTGAATCCTGGGGATGGAAAAGGGTGTGGGAGATTCTCTGAGGACTGGGACAGGGTCTACTACCATTATTAACCCTGCGCCATGTATTAGACATACGGTTAGAAATAGGCTTTGAAATACAGTCAGTGCCTTGTATAAAGATTGGATTTTGGCAAGGTTTTTTATTGCTAGAACACCAAGCTTATTGCTACTAATCAATCTTCTTGTTTTGCAATTGGTTTTTTCATTAAGTAGAGAGAATATACAGAGGGCAGCACTTTTAATAGATAAATCAGGATAAAAATGAAAGATCTGACTTATAAATTATTTTTTAAATTCTACACGAGGAAAACATATCTCTATTTACCTACATCAGTATCTATATATGTATTCAAAAGGATATTATTTTACAAAAGTCTTGATAAAAATTTTAAAAGTTATTTTTCTACAAATGACCAGTTGCTTAATCGAAATTGTTTTCAAAAGTGTGACCTGAGACTATAATCAATAACTATTGATAAATGCATAAAAATTCATAACTAAATTCATGTACAATTCATGTACATTTAACTTTCAAGATATAGACATGTGCCTCCAGCAGATGTCATGTAGGAAGTGTGAGCTATACCAACACTGACGCTGGAGAGTTGCTGAAATTCAGGAAAACAGCTTATATTTATATAGCACTTTGCATATTAGAATACATTTCACATTCACATTTTTATTTCATCTCCCAAATATGTGTGAGAAAAGTATTATTATTCACCTTTTACAAAAAAGACAAAATCCTCATGCAAAAAGTCAAGTAATTTCCTTTAGATCAGAAAACTAAGAAAAGACCCCAGTCGAAAGTCAGGCCAAATCTTCCCCCAGTCTGGGCCGACAGGCATGAAGACGCCATCATTTCAGCTACGTCACTTAGAACTTTTGGTCAGACCAACAAGACCAAATTTCTTAAGTTGCCTGGAAATGGAGGATTTCCCAGCTGCCATACTTTGCACACTATAATCAGGACAAACTCAGGCACAAAGGGATGGCTGGGGCCTCTAATTGGCACCTAAAATATGCACATACTCTTGGTGGCATATGTAGAAGTCTTTGACAATTTTACTGCTATGTAGATATTCTGTAAATCTGCAGCTCCACGGTAGCCAGCTGCTGATCTCTTAAGGCTGATAATATTCTCTAACTTTCTTTTTTAATGAATCCATTTTTTCCTAAGTGATTCCTAAGAATAGCATTAGCTCCCTTAGTACTCTAATACCCTTCCTGAAATGTATTTTACTTGTTTGTCACTTCTAACTATTTACATAAATACCTTAAAAAGTCACACGAACAAAAGAAGGCAGCTACCTAGTTGTTCTAATATTAAAATGAAGATTAGAGAAGATAAGAAATGAAAAATTACCTACCCACAAAAGCTTTATGGAACGTAATAGTACTCAGAAAGCTTGAAGTATGAAAAGTCTAATATCTTTCCATTTATAATTTGAATATATTTGGATTGCTAAAGGGAAAATTGGAAGTTTTAACATTGTCATTTGATCAAAAGCTTCAGAAACAAATAGCTAACAGAGGCATGCTCTGTTGTAAATAAGTGTAGTCCACAGGAGACCATTGACATTCAAGAGGAAAACAGATTGGGTGAGTTGCTGGTGACTTGTTCTCCCTGAAACCAGCACGGTTAAGTTGTCATTTTCCAAACTCAAGTGGTCCCATCACTCCAGTCTTCTCCAAAGTGACCATTCATCTATATACTTTAGTCTTGATACAGACACTATCTCAAATTCCTTATGTGACTTTAGGAGTGTACTCTGCTTGTTTGAATGTTATTCATCTGACAGATTATGGAACAGGAAGGCACTTAAACTAGCTGATCTCCATATTATTCAGAAGACGAATTAGCAATGCTGAACTGATGACAGGTGATGCTACAGCTGTCTCTAAATTAACGGAGGAGCTCAAAGTGGTGAGGGGTTTCGCTCTTTCTTGGCATCACAGGTCAACCGAGTCACTTCCTGGAGTCATCAGATGTGGGAATTAAGACATCCAAGTAGGCGTTATGTAGCAAGATGTCAAAGTCACATTTATGACACAGAAGTAACATTGAGGGTAGTGATCTGCGGAATTATATTCTAAGATGGAAGAAAGAGAGAAGACAGTTTCCAAAGGGTGAGGAAAAAAGCCAGGTTCAATTAGGTCTCCGTCTATGTAATTCAACAATGAGTGGATGAAACCAGCTGGCAGTAGGAGCTTCTAACAGGAAAATGCCAATTTTGCGATTCTGATGGGTATACAGGTAACTTGAAATAATTTTTTGAGACAACCATTCCCTGCTACAGAATTTTTGAACTTTCAGGCCCTGCAGGTGTGCTCACTCAATTTTAAGGTGTACCTTGTGTTTTCTTTCTCTTGTAAGCTATTTTTTCTTGAATAGTCTATGTTTCATGTAAAATATACACTCCCACAAAACTAAATGGCTATCTAAGATACTGGAGAATATCACTTGAACTATTGCTTTAGCCGAATGGAAGGCCTTAACAATTTGGAGAAACATAGAAAAGACTGTTTGGCTATATGATAGATTGCCTTCTCCCATTTTGTAAGCATTTAATTTACAAAATATATTTAATACCAGGAATATTTGATATCAAAGTAACATACATGGAAAGTAAAAAATTCAACCAATCTATTATTTTTATATACAAGACACGAAACTAGTTTGTTGATTTCGCAGATTTCCTCTGGTTGTGTTAATTGAATCAAATTTTTGGTCAGTTTTAGTAATGGCCTTAATTTCATTATTATAGGGGAATAAAATATAATCACTTAGAGAAGTCTATGTGTTTACACATTTTTCTACAGCAGATATCAGGGTAGACAAATCTGATTTATAAATTTTAGAGTTGAAAGAATTTGTATGACTGAAAATGAATTTGACTTATAGTATCAAAAGTATAAATTCTATAAAATTGTCTTCCTTGTGACATTATATGGTTATTGAGAAATTATTCCTGGCCAGGTGTGGTGGCTTATCCCTGTAATCCTAGCACTTTGGGAGATGGAGGCAGATGGATCCCTTGAGCTCAAGAGTTCAAGACCAGCCTGGGCAGGAGTGAGACAGCCCCCCACCATTTCCATTTTAAAAAATAGCCAGGCCTTGGAGTGGGTGCCTGAGTAGTCTCACCTACTCAAGAGGCTGAGGCAAAAAGATAGCTTGAGCCCAAGATTTTGAGGTTGCTGTGAGCTATGATGCCATAGCACTCCACCCAGGGTGACAAAGTGAGACCCTATCTCAAAAAAAAAAAAAAAAAGACACAGAGAAATTCTTATTAATCTATGGTAAGCTGTATCTTTTAAGTAGCATTATTTCCATATCCCTTAGTAGAGAAAAAAGGCATTTTTTGATTTGTCTGCTTTGTTTGTAAATAAATTAATAAATACTTTTATAAAAGCATATATAAATTATATACATATAGTCCATATAAAATAGATGAGAAATATATTTACTGTTATATAATTTATATTATGCAGCATTATATTTGTATATAATATATGCATGTATGCATGTACATATATAATTGACATGTTTGAGCTTCCGTCAATCTGGTGATGACCTAATCTAGATTTTCAGGAGATGAGAGCATTCAGGAACAAAGGGAATGGTAGTAACTCTCCAGATGTCTTTCACTATATATTTTTCTTAAATCATGTGGGAAGTTCCTAGTTGGTTTTGGAAAGAGAAGTCATGTTAAAGAGATGCAGGAAGAAACTCTAAATGTAAAGATTACGCAGTCTTTGTGGAAGCCTTTTACTTCTCTTTGGGCTTAGTGTGGGGTATTGCTTTTGGTCAATACTATGTAGTGTCTGCTGCAAAAAAAAGAAAATCTCATTTAACAAATATTGATTGATGACCCTTCTCAGAGCTCCTTGTATCAGGGATATGAAATTGAAGGAGTCAAACATGGCCCCTGGCATCATGGAACTGTAGAGCTTTTATTCTAAAAATGTTAGTAACAGACAATAGGAAAACAGAGTCCCAATAAATGAAGATTCAGTAATCTCAAAATGAGATAATAACACAGTGACCTGGGGTGTAATGAGATTGGGCATCATTGCTGCTTCTTTGGATAAGCTGATAAAAGAGGGTCAAATCTCCAAAAATTCTTCCAGCTAAATGAACTCTTGCCATTCAACATGGCAAAACAAGGGTAGGAAATTAATCAGAGAATTAAATTTACCTTAACCAGCAGATTTATTTTAAAAAGCACTTATAATTAGGATACATTTGAGTATGTACTTTTATTTTATGGCCTCCTTAATAAAATATTATTATATTTTATTTTATTGAGTATATACTTTTCATTTATATATTTTTTTAAAAGTCAATATTGATACAACTTTTTATATACATGTCCAGTTTGCAGATTAGCAAATGGAAGCTTAGAAAGACTTCAAGCAAAATAGGCTAACAAAATCTGAACCTTCCCCCAAATCAATTATAAATTTAAATATTTAGCCAATTACATGAGGAAAACAAAAATACTCTGGAGGACATAGTATAGCTTAGAATATTCTTAGATATAAAAGAGTCCTATAATTATAAGGGTTTAGAAATATAGTCAATGGTAGAAGGAGATAATACAATTTGAAAAATGCTATGAAATAAATAAGGAAATTAAAAATAAAGTTTAACTGAAAGAAAATTGAAAAATAGGATGTGCAATGGCAGAACATCATCTAGTACAGCATCATAACATGGCGTTCACTTTTGTCTTGAATCTTTGCTCCTAAGATGTTACTATCTCAGTATATATTCATTCTATAACTTTAAAAAAAAAAACAACTACTATATAACTGGCACAGAATCAGGTCTTAAAGATACAATAAAAGCAATAGCATGACCCTCACAAACCTGATAGAAATTAACATGTGATTTTAATCAACTCTTATAATGGCTATGGTATGAGAAACACTGGTACTGAGAGAAAATATAGCAAAAGTACCCACCTTAGTCTAAGGAGAGTCAGAAAATTTTTCCAGGGAAAGTGATCAAAATCTTATAATAATAAGTAAAACCTGGAGATGATGTTGGGGAATGAGGAAAAGGAAGGAGTATTCTGATCAGAGAGAAATTTATGTGTGGAAGATGAAAGGCAAAAGAGAACTTGGCTGAAAGAAGAAACTAAAAGGTTCGGTGTGGTTAGAGCTTTGCAAGGAAGAGTAGGGAGTTCCGAGCAGTCGAGGGCAGAAGGAGCAGAATAACAGGTTAGAGAGACAATGGTGGTGTTATACAACCTGGGTAAGATTGATTGACACCTTGGACTGGCTAATCCTTTGTTGTAAGGGAAAGGGAGTCTGTCCTATTTATTGTAGAATATTTAGGAGCGTGCTGGCCTCAAAGCACCAGATGCTAGTGGCACCCTTCTCCAGTGTGACAACCAACATGATCTGAGGACCAAAGTCACTTCTGGTCCAATAACACATTAAAGGATTATACACCATTGTTAAATGTAAGTTTTTAAGGAATGTAAAGGTGGATCACCGTAAGAAAATTAATCAATGGAATGCCCCATGTTAATAAAATAAAGGGGAAAAGAACCAAACATGATCATTTCCATTGATGTAGAAAAATGCACTCAACAAAATCCAATGCTCTTTCAGGATAAAAATACTTAGAAAAGCAGGACTAGAAAGGAACTTCCTCAAATGACAAACAGTATTTAGGGGAAAACTACAACGAACATCATATTCATTGGTGAAATACTAAAATCTTTCCCCTAGTAGCAAAAATAAGACAAGGATGGCTCTCTTCACCATTGCTATTCAACATTGTATTAAAAGTCCTAAATAGAGTGAGCAGGCCAGAAAACTAAATAAATGGCACTAAACTGGGAAAGAAATAACAAAGTCATTTCTATTTCCAGATAGCATAATGCTATCTATTAATATCTAGAAAATCACAAAGAATATGCACAATAGCTACCAGACCAAATAAACAAATTCAGCAGAAATGCAGGTACGAGATCGACACATAAAAATTAGTTACATAAACAAAATATACAAATCCCAAACATAAATCAATTATGTTTCTATACACCAGAAATGATCTGAAAAGAAAATTAAGAAAAAAATTCACTTGCAATAACATTCAAAAGAATAAAATACCTGTGAATAAATTTAACCAACAAGTGAAAGACTTGTACACTGAGAACTTTAAGACATTGCTGAAAGAAGGTAAAGGAGACCTAAATAAATGCAAAGATATCCCATGTTCATGGACTGGAAGACATGGTATTGTTAAAATGTCAATGTCAACTACTCAATGCAATCCTCAGATTCCAAGCAAGCCCTGTCAAAATTCCGTTTTTGTTTTTTTTTTTTTACCAGTAACTGAAAAGGTAATCC
>CAUYQV010144410.1:0-12679 GCA_963574575.1 Galagoides demidoff | reverse complement strand
GTCTCCTGTCTCCACCTCCCAAGTAGCTGGGACCACAGGCGACCGCCACAACGCCCGGCCATTTTTTGGTTGCAGCCATCATTGTTGTTTGGTGGGCCCGGGCTGGGGATTTGAACCCGCCACCTTAGGTGTACGTGGCTGATGCCTTAGCGGATTGAGCCATAGGCGCCGAGCCATGAATCATTTATAAAAATGTTCATTTAAGATTTTTTTCAAAAAAAGCTAACTGGAATTTCCATATTGATAGATAAAATTATTTTCATTAGAACTGAAGTATGGACTAGGCTTACCTTCAAAAATAGCTAGACATTTATGAGAATAAATGTTGCACTCTCATATATAAAGTTCTAGCAGATCAAGAAAAGGTAGCTGATTTTATTTTTTAGAGATAAGGTCTGACTATGCTGCCCAGGCTGGCCTCCAACAATTCTCCTGTCTGAGCCTCCCCACTAGCTACAGGCATGGACTATAGGCATGTGCCAGTAAGTAGCTATAGGACTATAGGCATGTGCCCCTAAGCCCAGGCAACTAATTTTTAAACACTATGCAGCTACTCATACAAAAGCTGAAAACATGAGGAAAATAATCCCATTATTTAAAATGTTACTTAGAAAAAACTCACACAAAAACCAACCTTCCAATATATTCTTGCACGAAGTACAGAGAGACACTGTTCCTAGAGAGTTCTTTTCTTTTTCTATTATTTTTCCAATTTTGCTAATGGTGTCTACCGAAGCATATTTTGAATGTAATCTATTTATCAGCCAGCTGTTCTGGCCTAGTGTGGATTTAGAATTTAAAGACATACATGTGGCTTTTAGAGCTCTAAAATAAATATAATTATATAATAAAGATTTCTTTTTTGAAGACAAGTATTTATTAGCATTGATAATACCAATATATAGCAGGGACTGTACTAAGTTCTTTTTTGGAATATTTGATTTATAATTATACAACCTTGTGATACAGGTAACTGTTAGTGTTCTCATTTTGTAAATGAGGAAACCAAGGCTTAGAGAAGTAACTCACCCAAAGTCATATGATAAATAACAGATCTCCAAACTAAGACAGGCTAATCAACTCAAAAGCCAGTGAGTGCATTTAACCAAAGGCTTGTTTGTTGTTAATCGTAAACAAACAAAAAAGCCAAACCAAAATATTAACCACTGCCTCAAGGTTGTCAAGGAAAGACAATTTTAAAGACAATTTTAAAACTCAGGTACAATTCTCATTTAAAATTATTTTAGAAAGACAATGTTCGCTTATTGCAAATATACTAAGAACAGTATGTTCTTTTCTAGAAATGAAAAACTTAGTAGGCAGCACACGCTACCCACACTAGGGACTTCCATATTGCAGCTTTAAAGCAGAAAACAGTTCTGAATAAATGTATGCCAACAAGTGTTTACTTCAGAGAAAGATGGTGGGATAACGGTTTAAGAGAACTTTTGTTTACAGTGCTGACCAGGCACAGTGTGTGGCAGGTTCAAACCCAGCTGGGGCCTGCTTAAAAAAAAAAAAAAAAAGAAAAAAGAAAAGAAAAGATCCCCATTTTGATGGGCGTGGAGGCTCATACCTATAATTCTAGCACTCTGGGAAGCTGAGGTGGGTGGATAGCTTGAGCTCACGAGTTCAAGACCAGCCTGAGCAAAATCGAGACCCCTTCTCTACTAAAAATAGAAAGAAAAAGAAAAAACAAACAAGAGGATTGCTTGCCCCAAGAGTTGGAGGTTGCTGTGAGCTATGATGCCACAGAACTCTACCCAGGGTGACACCTTGAGACTCTGTCTCAAAGAAAAAAAAAGATAACTTCTGTTTAGTTTAATCACATATTTTATACTGTTTTAATTTTAGGAAAGTACTTTTATTATATTTTAATGTATGAAAAATCAAACAAGCACCTAAAATCCAGATGGCATGAAATAACTTTTCCTCCTCTATTTTCCTTTTTGAACTTGAACATCCCTGAATAATCTTCCTGAGAACAATCTATAGGAGAATTTATAAAATTAAGGTAAACAATAATAAAAATCTAAAAATCAATGCTTTTGAATTTGTTACAGAAAAAGTAGCAAGGTACTATGAAAAATCAAACTGAGAAGTTGCAACACTTGTGATTTCAGGTTAATTAAATGCAATTGAACAACAGCAGGTAAAATGTATGAAGTATAAGAAAGTAAAAACACAAAAAATATAAGCTGTAAGCTTGAAACCAAAAGATATAACCCAACTGATATTTAGGGAAAATATTTTCAAATCAAAAAGCTCCAGAAAAATATTCAAGGTAAATTAAATAGGGTTCATTAATTATAATCAATATTGGTTATTAAAAACAGAATATGTAAAGGAACACATTGTTGAAATTAAATATGCTGTATACCAGCATATCCAAATAAACATCTTATATATGCATGGATGAAAAAGTTATCTACTTTGATGACGAAGGTTTTTCCTAAACTGAGTTGCTTCAAATGTTGTACTACAGTGGTATTTGAAGTGCCATGGCTTTTAGTGAAGCAGCTTGGTAGTGAAAGTGCCCTGGACTAAGGAATCAAGCACCTCCGTTTGAGTCTCCTTCCATTCTGCCAATATATGGCTCCCAGCAGGTTATTTAACTTTTCTCAAAACTAATACTAATAAAGTATTAGTAATAACTACTACCTTATCTACTTCAGAAAGGCTTCTGTAATGCTCATATAAGATAATATAAGATGAACCTGTGTTGTAGGCAATCATGTACACAATACAAAGAAAAGATACTGGAGCACATGAGATCTTAAAAGCCTTTCCAACTCCGGCTCGGCGCCCCTAGTACAGTGGTTATGGTGCCAGTCACATACACCAAGGCTGGCAGGTTCGAACCCAGCCTAGGCCAGCTAAACAAATGACAACTGCAGCAAAAAAAAAAAAAAAATAGCTGGGCATTGTGGCGGGCCCCTGTAGTCTCAGCTAGTTGGGAGGCTGAGGCAAGAGAATAACTTAAGCCCAAGAGTTGGAGGTTGCTGTGAGCTGTGACATCACAGAACTCTACCAAGGGGGACGTAGTGAGACTCTATCTCAAAAAAAAGAAAAAAAAAGCCTTTCCAACTCTAATTCTATAATTCTACTTTTACTAGTGTGCATATCAGGAGCCTCCTATGTAATATCAAAAGAACTAAATGAAATGGGCCTATCCTTAGCTAGTAACTTAGTACTACTACTGTCAGCTGACATTAACATAGCATTAAAGGTGACACCCATAGCTCAGTGGGTAGGGCCCCAGCCACACACACTGAGGCTGGCAGGTTTGAGCCTGGCCTGGGCCTGCTAAACAACAATGACAACTGCAACAAAAGAATAGCCAGGTGTTGTGGTGGGTGCGTGTAGTCCCAGCTACTTGGGAGGCTGAGGCAAGAGAATTTCTTAAGCCCAAGAGTTTGAGGTTGCTGTGAGTTGTGACGCCACAGCACTCTATCAAGGGTGACATAGTGAGACTCGGATAGCATTCTTCAAGCTACCAACAGCGTGAAAAAATATTGCCTGGCATTATTACTATATGTTGAGCATTGATTTGAGTGTTGTACATAAATTGACTCATTTAATTTTTACAGCAACAGAAACTGGTGATCTCAATTGACATACCGAAAGTTTAAAAAAAAACTTTACTGTGGTTTATGAAAAAGTCTGACTAGCGATAATATCATCTTATAAGATTATAAGCTTCAAGGTGTTTTTCTTTTTTTTTTTTTTTTTGAAACAGAGCCTCAAGCTGTCACCCTGGGTAGAGTACCATGGCATCACAGCTCACAGCAACCTCCAACTCCTGGGCTCAAGCGATTCTCTTGCCTCAGCCTCCCAAGTAGCTGGGACTACAGGCACCCACCACAACGCCTGGCTATTTTTTGGATGCAGCCATCATTGCTGTTTGGCGGGTCTGGGCTGGATTTGAACCCGCCAGCTCAGGTGTATGTGGCTGGCACCTTAGCGGCTTGAGCCACAAGCACCGAGCCCAAGGTGTTTTTCACAAAAATTTTATTTGACTTATGTAAACAACCCTGGGAGGTAGATAAGGCAAATATTCCTTCTTATCATACAGAGTAGGAAACTAAAGGTTTAATACTTTGCCTGAGATCACAAGAGTTAAGAACAGTCAAAACTAGATCTCAAGTGGTTTTGCCCATCATCATACTACCACTACAACTAATAGGAAAACCACAAGTAACAATAAATTGAACCAACATAATTTCTTACAAGGTACTCACTAATATAAACCTCAAGCTACTGTACTCTGAAGTACTTTTTAATACCAAACTGTTGATGTTATAATAGAAAGTAACTTTTTGAGGATGGGCACCTGTAGTACAGTGGTTACGGTGCCAGCCACAACTGGCCCGGGCCAGCTAAACAACAATGACAACTGCACAAAAAAATAGCTGGGCGCTGTGGCAGGCACCTGTAGTTCCAGCTACTTGGGAGGCTGAGGCAAGAAGGCAAGAGAATGGCTTGAGCTCAAGAGTTTGAGGTTGCTGTGAACTGTGACGCCACGGCATGTCTACCCAGGGCAACATAGCGAGACTGTGTTTCAAAAAAAAGAAAGAAAGTAACTTCTTGAATTGGGTTATGTGCCTCAAAAACACAGTAGGGCAGAATTTCTTGGCAGCAAGAAGTTTAAGTCAGTAGTCACCCTTGACATTGTATTTAAGTTAAACATTTCAAGTAAGGACCCATTTGTTAAGCAAAAGAAACATCTGAACCTCAGGCTAAGTTGCTGTTCATTTCTAGGCTAAGCTGCGTCTTATAGATGCAAAATAAGAAAGAGTAAGAAAAAGAAATGGCAAAAGCTACTAACAGAAAGTAAGTAGAATAAAGGATGTGAAGAATATCTGCAAGTCCTGAGGCCTTTCTTATAGATAGATTATAAAACTAAGAATTTCCACAATAACATGCTATCAGAAATCATCTTTGGGGAGGCGCCTGTGGCTCAGTGAGTAGGGCGCCGGCCCCATATACCGAGGGTGGTGGGTTCAAACCCAGCCCCGGCCAAACTGCGACAAAAAATAGCCGGGCGTTGTGGCGGGCGCCTGTAGTCCCAGCTACTTGGGAGGCTGAGGCAGAAGAATTGCCTAAGCCCAGGAGTTGGAGTTGGAGGTTGCTGGAGCAACTCCACTGTACTCTACCAGAGGGCGAAAAAGTGAGACTCCGTCTCTACAAAAAAAAAAAAAAAAAACAAACAAAAAAAAGAAATCATCTTTGGGATCCATGCTGTAGGAATCCATTCTAGGTAACTTCTATTATACTAAGGTATACCTGACTGTAATTCCTAATCAGAAGGGCCCAAGATAAGCCCAACTTACACCAGTATGATCATACCCACAGTTTATGTGAAAATATGTGAAACTGTAATTAAGAAGGAATCAAGTCTATTAAAGGACCCATTTCAGAAAGTAAAATGCATATATATCCCATTTCAATTTACGTTAATCAAATCTGATTATCCACATTAATACATACCTGGTAGAGTTCTTCTAAATTGTACCTAATCGAAGTACTATTCTGAATAGCTTCTACTGCTTCTTTCAATTTTTGCCAGGTTTCATCTGTGTAGTTTTCTGGTAATTTAGGCTTATCTAGATGACATGTAAAAGACTGGTATAAGAATAATATGTAGAATATAGTAACCAAAGAGCCACAAAATCCAATAGCATTACTATTTTTTAGAGCACACAGTGATCTTTATAACTACTATACCTAAATATTAAAAGATTATATTTAAGTTTAATATAAATAATAAAATTTGAAGCACCATAATACTGTTTAGGTCATTTTGACTCACCTATTAAAACTGAAGGTGAGGTTTTTCTCCTATTGATTGTATTGCTTCAAAAAATAAAAATTCAAGAATGACAGATAAAAAATAGCAATCCTCATCTTCATCATGTGTAAAACCTAACTCAACATAAATTTTGAACCCAAGATTTAAAATACTGAGTGTTTACCATGTGCAAGGTATTTTATAAACCTCTTAATTGTCCCAACAATGCCCTGAGGAGGGTACTATTATGCCTATTTTACAAACTGAGGAAACAGGCTAGAACTCATTTAGTAAGCTTGCATAAGGTCACCAAAGCTAGTCAATAGCAAAGCTAGGATTATAATTCAGGTCTCTTAAAGCCTCACATTTATTTAGCATCTACAGAAATGGAGAGAAACATCCTAACTCAGGTTCTAAACTACATTTATGAGCAACGTGAAATTTAAAAAAAAATTAAAACATCCAAGTAACTTCAGATTGATGTAGCATTTTCAGAGTAGAAACACCTTACTCTAGGCTTTAATTTAAACTCCACTGGCCAGCAGTGAGTGAAGTAAGTTTCCTAATTAAAACATCCAAATGCCTTAAAAAATGTATTTTTATTTTAGGAGGGAGAGAAAAACAATATCTCTGAACTCAATTTGCAAATACAATTAGGATCATCACTCATTTCTTTAAAAAAATATCCTTGGCTAATTAAATCAATATCTTTAGGTGAAATAGTGAATACATTGGTCAATTACAATTCTTATTTACTTCAGAAAGCTCTACTATTAAGTTAGGCAGAAAACAACAGTCTTGAGAGCTTGGGGATGGGAGAAGAGTGATATTAAAAAGAAAGGGTTAAAAATAGACAGCACCATAACCCTTTGCTTGAAACAAAATAGAACATATTCCTGATTTCCACTAATATTGAAAACACAAGCATGGAGAACCTAATCTTCTCAAAACTAACATTTAGCCACATAGCACTTATCTGGTAAACATTACTTCATTCATTTACTACTCTATTTAATAAATACTTTAGCATTAATTACCTACCAATTAAGGGTGTTGAAAAAGACAGAAAAATAGAAACATTTTCAATAGATAAAATTAATTCAGGTTAAGTGCATTTTCAAAAATTGTTGATTTTTTATTTGCATTCAAGAATTCACAAAACTCTACATCACATATCCCAAACACAAGGATAAAACTTGCCTAAATGCTTCTGGTCAATACTTTAAACCAATTTTAGTGATGAAAAAATAGAGGTAGTAACTGCTTCTATCTTTAGACTAGTGGTACACAAATTTACTACTTCTGTGTATACACAGAATTTTTCATTTCCAAACCCTCCCCCTTTGGAAAGAAATGCAGATAGGGCAAAAATTTTTTCTCCAAATATTGCTCCCACAATAAATTTCATGAACATAGTATTGAACATTATAAATCTAATTAAAAATATTATTTGAGCATGAAATTATCACCACTGCTACCTGTATTTCTAGGGACTGGAGAATGTGGCCTACTGAAGTACAAAAATAAAAATCCCAACAGTGCCAAGACTCACTATGCACCTGAAAAAAATAAACCTCTTTAGAATACAAATTTCTCACCTGTAAAATCCGGATCAATCATACCGATTGTCAGTGTTATAAGGAATAACAGATTAAATACAAGAGATTGAGAAAATCCTCAAAATACTGCACAGAAACACCCGGTGTGCGCTTCAGCACAAGGATACTAACCACCCCGGCAAATGAACCCCCTACCAAAAAAAGGACCTCCCCTCCTCCTCATTGATTATGCATAAAGCATTAGGGCATCTCTATACTGTTTAATATATTAACATAAACAGAGCACGTGACCCCTCAAGTGTCAAATCCTTAGTAAGTGATTACGGATTTGGGGCTTGGTTACCTTTAAAGTTCTTGATCACTAACTTCTTAGCAGAGCCAGGTTTGCTGTTAGCAAAGCTAGAGACGGTGGTAGATGATTTGGCTAGGCCGTTTGCATGATGCACCGAAGCCACAGAGGAGATTAATATACTCTTATTTTTAAGTTGCTGATGCTGAGATGTTGCAGCAGTTGGTGAAGAGGAGGAGGAGGAGGAGGATTCCTCAGCCATCTTCGCATCAAACCCTACAAACTCCAGGGTGTCTTCAAAACGCAGCTTCTTCTGTATCGGGTGGCTGGAAGAAGCCACCGAAACCCCCAGGCAGAAGGACGAGGTTGAAGGGGATGCCGAATCTCTGGGTTGTGAAGGAGGAGTGGAAGAGGAGGAAGAGGTGGAATCAAAGTCTTCTCTCTCGTTACTACTGTTACTGCCGCTACTGCTGCTGCTGTTTAACTTTCTCTTCTTGGCAGAGGTGGGCGGAGTGGTGCTGGTATTACCATCAGTGGCAGATCTGACCTCCTGAGCAGCAGCAGCAGCAGCTGAGGGATTGGGGGAAGAAAAACCTGTTGGAAACATGAAAATAGCGGGGTCAACAGGCAGAGGAGCATCAAAAACCTACGTTTATATGCCTGCGTGCGTGTAGGAGAGAAGGTGGCAATGCTAGAGGGGGAAGGGAAGAAAGAAAAGAGGAGAAACACAGAGGACAAGAAGGAAAGTGAAGGGGGGAGCTACACCGGGGGAATGGGAGGGTTTGGGAAGGCAGATAGGCTGACACCGGGAGTGAGCAGAACGAGGGGGAGAGCGAATGAGGAGGCTGACAGGTAAACGGCCGCGCCGTCCCCCTCCCCTGCTTTTCGATCTCTCTCCCCCTCTTTCTGCTGGAGCAACTCAGCGAGTCTGTGAGGCTGCAGCTCCTCCTCCTTTTCACCCTCTCTCTGGGAGGGGAGACGCTGTGGTTGGGGGGAGGAGGAGGGGGAGAGAAGCAGAGCTTGTTATTGTCAATAGCACAAGAAGCTAAAGATGGCGCTACTTCCGGTCACACGGGAGTGAGGGAGGGGCGACGACTCTCTCCGGAGTTGGGGGTGGAGGGAAGCACTGCAGCCACCCTGGGGGCGGGGAGCTGGCGCGTGGAGGGGCGGCGGGAAAGGGGCGGCTAATGCACCCAAGACACTCTCTCTCAGTTACCCTTTTCTGTCAGCATCCTCCTCCCCTGGCCCTCCGGTAACTCCCACCTCCTCCTTAACGGTCCCGAAAGAAGCTTCGCGCTTCAGGGTCCTTACCGGAAGTGACTGGGCAAACACTTTTCATAGCGCCCAGCTCTCGAAGCCCCCAGGTCCGAAAGACTTGACTGGGGGGCGGGGGAGGGAGAAAAGGGGGGAAAGAGAAGTGGAAAGCGAGAAGGGGGTGGGCCTTCGCGACCACTTCGGAGCTACTGATTGGAGCTTTCTGTACAGGAGGGGCGGGGAATAGCAGGAGAGGGAGCGGGAAGGAGCCCGAAAGGGGAGGAAAGGTGACGCGTGGGGCGGGATGAGGTAGCTGGGAAAAATGAGGAGGAGGAAGAGGTGGAGGGAGGGTGTAAAAAGTAAGGGAATGGAAGAATGGAAACTTTCAAAGAGATAAAAGACTAAGGAGGGGTCGCAAGGCTAAAGGAGTAACCTGCAATGGTGGAAAACATAATCATGCCATTATGCCCCCTGTTGGAGAGAATGTCACAATATTAAGTAAGATAAGATAGAAGAAGAAAATGAGCTTAGATATGAAGAAAAGGAGTTTTTGATTTGGTGCAGCTATAAATTGTTTCTCTTTCATGTCAAGACTCCACAGACCCAACAGTGAATAGACCTTGAATTTCGATAATTTTAAGATTTTCTTCAGTAATGTAGGGTGTAAATTGAGAGTCTCACAGCTCACAGCAACCTCAAACTCTTTGGCTAAGCGATTCTCTTCCCTCAGCCTCCCAAGTAGCTGGGCCACAACACCTGGCTATTTTTTTGTTGCAGTTGTTTAGCTGGCCCCGGGCCGGGTTCTAACCCACCACCTTCCGTGTATGTGGCTGGTGCAGTAACCACTGTGCTAAGAGTGTTGAGCACTTTTTTTTTTTTTGAGACAGTCTCACTATGTCACCCTCAGTAGAGTACTGTCGCGTCACACTTCACAGCAACCTCAAACTCTTGGGCTTAATTGATTCTTTGCCTCAGCCTCCCAAGTGGCTGGTACTACAGGCTCCCACCACAACTCCTGACTTGGGCTGGGTTCGAACCCCACTACCTAGGTATATGTGGCCGGCACCCTAACCACTGAGTATGGGCGCTGAGCCACTTTTAAAACCATCTTACCAGGAGCTTTTTCTAAAATGGATGGCCAGAGTTAAGGGTGCATTCTAAAGTCAAGAAACAGGACTATAACTAAGGCCCCCCCTCTGATCACAATTCCCAGGACCATCCCTACTCCCATTCGTCATCAACTCAGTAATGTATAGACCAGACAAAGCCAAGACCCACTTCCTCCTTTTACCAAATTTCAGTTTATACAGTATCTCAAAGGAGACATTTTGGGTGAACAATATTGGCAAAACTCATTGTTTTCTATAAATATGTTCTATACAGCCATTTTAAATTCGATTGGTAAGAAATAACTCTCTAAATTTGGTTAAATTAGCAACAATAAACCTTATAAATTCCCTATTAAGAGTTTTTACTTAGGCTTCATGCCTGTAGCTCAGTGGCTAGGGCACCAGCCACATATACCAGACCTGGCAGGTTTGAACCCAGCCCAGGTCTGCCAAACAACAATGACAACTACAACAAAAAAAATAGCCGGGTGTTGTGGCAGGTGCCTGTAGTCCCAGCTACTTGGGAGGCTGAGGCAAGAGAATCATTTAAGCCCAAGAGTTGGAGGTTGCTGTGAGTTGTGATGCCCTAGCACTCTACCGAGACTCTATCTCAAAAACAAAAACAAAAACAAAAAACAGAGAGACGAACTTAAGAAATAAAAAGAAAAGTTATTTTTTGAACAAAACTCACTTAAGGATATTTCATGGAAAATTTAAATAGCAGGGTAGACTATTGGGTCATTCAAAGTGAGCTAGAGCTCAGAAGGCAAGGATGTATGAGACTCTATAGTGAGACTATAGTGAGTCTCTATCTCAAAAAAAAAAAGTTTCTACTTAACCCTAGGGCATTCTCAAAGGGAGAGAACACAATGTCAGGTAAAACTATATTTGGCAACCTGTTGATCATACCACAGAAACATTCAAGGAGCATGTATTTAAAGACACTATGCAAGGTCCCTGCCCTTGAGAATCCAGTAGGGGGATACTTTTTCAAAACTAATTGCCATAAGGGTACTATAACAAATATACAGAGCACTGTGGGAAGAGGCAAAACAAAAAATTCCAGGGAAATCTGGAAGTGTCAGGAAGAGTTTCACAAGAGATGATGTTTATTCTGGGTCTCAAAGTGGAGATGCCAGAAAGAGAGAGGAGAAGGTTAAAGGCATTCTGACCAATGGAAAGAGGGGCTAAGCAAGGGGTTGTTAAAGGGCCTGGCCTGTTTTGGAAAACATGGGAAACTCAGTGGGGCCAGAAACTAGGATATCTGGTTGGGAGTAAGGAAAATGAGGCTCAAAAGTGCCTGATACACCAAGCTGGGAATTTTGAAGTCTACCCTGTAGGCAATTGGATTCTATAGGGAGACAGTCCAGTAAGCTGGGCTTTTATAAACTGGGGAGTGACAGGATTATGGGTGGAGTAAAATCAGTTTGTTTGGTATAGCTTGTGATAGGTGAATCAGAGCACTAAATCAACTTTCTAACTCTGTTTAAGCATGCCCGCTTTTTTTTTTGTCCTGAAAAACCCCAGGTTAAAATGCAAATCAACCTTGTGAATTATCAGCAGATAACTGTGCTATTTGAGACAGCCTACAGAGAACAAGGCTCTAATGGAATTTAGACCTTAGGACCTTGGAGAAGGGAGCCAGAGGCCTGAAAACCTGAAAAGTGACAGAAGGAGGCACTCCAAGTTTTTGTGAGTGTGTGTGTGTGTGTGTGTGTGTGTGTGTATACAGTTCTTGCCATCCAAAGTGAGACAGTTTTTTTTTTCTTTTAAGCAGAGATGGGGTGGGTGGTGTCTCCCTCTTATTTAAGGCTGGTCTCAAACTCCTGAACTCAAGGAATCCACCTGTCTCTAGGATTTCAGGCATAAGCCCCCGCGCCTGCCTGCTGTAGCAGAAACTCTTAAGGACAGGGAAGATGTCCTAAGACATTCAGCTTTCCTTTATTGTGGCTTACATTTCACACAGTGCCGAACTACTGTGTAAATGCTGAGTAAATACTTAACTGAACTTAATATTTCATTCAATGAGAATAAAAAAATACTGTGTCTTTAACAGGGAGGATTAACTGGCTAATTTTCAGGATTTAACAAACAAGGTTGTTCTAAGTCATGTAAATTCTTTAGAAGGCTGCATGAAATGCTAGTTATTTTTCAAATTATGAATATTAATACAATTTAAAGGAAATGGACATAAAGAGAAAGCTGTTTTTGACATACAAAGAAACTTTTTTTTGCAGTTTTTGGCTGGGGCTGGGTTTGAACCCACCATCTCTGGTATATGGGGCTGGTGCCCTAGTCCTTTGAGCCACAGGCACTGCCCCAAAGATAAACTTTTATATATACCTGAACGATAACTGAGTCCTGTTAATATTCAATTACATTCTAGTAATAATAGTTCTCAGTCTCACATGGTTATCTAAAACCCTTCAGTCTTCTGAGTTATATCTTAGTTCTAAAAGCATACATCCTTGCCTTCTGAGCTCTAGCTCACATTGAATGACCCGGTAGTCTAACCTACTATTTAATTTTTTTTTCCTTTTTTTTTTTTTATTAATTGATTTCTGTGTACATTGATGCCAACATGGGGTACATTATGCTGTTTCATATACAATTTGAAACATCTTCATCAAGCTGGTTAACATAACTTTCATATCATTTGGTTAATCATTGTATCAAC
>CAUYQV010144409.1:0-13452 GCA_963574575.1 Galagoides demidoff | reverse complement strand
GTGCATGTGGCTGACGCCTTAGCCACTTGAGCCACAGGCGCTGAGCCTAAAAATTCTTTTTTGATAAAATATACATTGCTATAATACCATTCTGTTTGTGGCTTGTTCTTCCTTTTTCTTCTTGAGACAAAGTCTCACGATGTTGCCCTCAATAGAGTGTCATGGCATCACAGCTCACAGCAACCTCAAACTCTTGGGCTTAAGCGATTCTCGTTCCTCAGCCTCCTGAGTAGCTGGGACTACAGGCACCCGCCACAACATCCAGCTATTTTTTGGTTGCAGCTGTCATTGTTGCTTGGCAGGCCTGGGCCAGGCTCAAACCCACTGGCTTCAGAGTACGTGGCCAGCACTCTACTCACTGAGCTACAGGCACCAAGCTTGTAATATTTATTTTTATGTTCTGTTTTAGTAAATCTTTACCTACAGCCAGTGTTAGAACTTAAAATCTCTTCACAGACAACTCACAGGAAGTTTCACTCAGACTCTATGTAAAAACATACCCTCCAAAATTAAAGACAGTTTTGACACTACGAAAAAGGAACCATTACATATGCCAAATACAAAAGCAATTTAAGAGCCGGTGTGAGCCGGGCTGTAATCCTAGCACTGTGGGAAGCCAAAGTGGGAGAATCCTTTAGCTCAGGAGTTTGAGACCCTGTCTCAAAACTAGAAAAAATTAATCAGGTGTGGTAACACAGTCTGTTTTGAGAGACCAAGGCAAGAGGATTACTTGAGCCCAGGAGTTTGAGGTTGTAGTGAGCTATGATGATACCACTTCACTCTAGCCTAGGCACCAAAGTAAGACAATGTTTCAAAAAAAAATTATTTGACAGCAACAAATATAGGGGCAAAACAAAACCGTAGAAAACACTAGCTACTTGGGAGGCTGAGGCAAGAGAATTGCCTAAGCCCAAGAGCTAAAGGTTGCTATAAGCTACAATGCCACACCATCCTACCAAGGGTGACAAAGTGAGACTGTCTCAAAAAATAAAAAATAAAATAGACTTTATCCAGCAACAACAAAAAAAACTGCCATACTGGGTTCCTAAAAACCACACTTGGAATCTCATTCTTTTGGGGGCTCTCAATAGCCTTGTCTTATTGAAATATTAAAAACCGCAGCAAGGTTCCAGGTAGAGGCAAGGAGTTGTGGATGTTTGTTAAGTATTGTTTGGTGTCCAGTTATGCCATTATTATTCACACATAGACGAAATTCTCAAATGACAGCCTTTGTTCCCTCTCTGTGCCCTTTAACATACGCATATGACACAAATTCATAGATCTCATATAAACAGCCTCAGGCTCCAGATGACAGGATTCCTCTTCATTAGTCTATCCGGAACACAATTCAGCAAATGCTGTTACGAATTAGGAAAAGTAGTACGAGGAAAGGCAAAGAAACCCACTGGTAAACTTCGGAAAATAACTTTGCTCCTGCAATTGCTACCATTCTCTTTGAGACAAATATTTTTTTCAAGACAATAAACATTGATTGAAAAATCAATTGTATTAAATCTCATGGAAAATATTTTGTGAAAAATCTGATTTATGGGCTCGGCGCCTGTAGCTCAAGCAGTTAAAGCGCCAGCCACGTATACCAGAGCTGGCGGGTTCAAATCTGGCCCGGGCCTGCCAAACAATAACAGCTACAACCAAAAAATAGCCAGGGCGTTGTGGCAGGCACCTGTAGTCCCAGCTACTTGGGAGGCTGAGGCAAGAGAATCACTTAAGCCCAAGATTTAGAGGTTGCTGTGAGCTGTGATGCCACAGCACTCTACCCAGGGGGACAGCTTGAGGCTCTGTCTCAAAAAAAAAAAAAATCTCATTTATGTACTTCAGTTATTAAGTTTATTTATATGTTTCAGGTAGCACAAAATTGCAAACAAAAATTTTGCCAGGGACTTATCATTAAAAAAAATCGAGTATCAACAAAACTCCATTAGTGCTATGATTTATCAACTACATGTGAATGCCTATATACATAGTTATCTATATAGATAGATTGTATGTGACTATATAATGTTAAACACTAAACATATCACATGGAGGGTATTTTGGCTTTTGTTGAGATATAGTGTGACTCTGTTGCTTAGAGTGCCATGGCCTCAGCCTAGCTCACAGCAACCTCAAACTACTGGGTTCAAGCTGGGACTACAGGTGCCCCCCACAATGCCTGGCTAATTTTTTTCTATTTTTAGTAGAGATGGGGGGGGGTGTCTCTGTCTCACACATGCTGGTCTTGAACTCTTCAACTCAAGAGATTCTCCCTCCTTGCCCTCCCAGAGTGCTAGGATTACAGGTGTGAGTTGCTACACCTAGCTGATATTTTGGATTTTTTATAGCCTTTTTATTTTGGCTTTGATGGAGTCAGAAAGTCTAAGAGCTATGATTGGGATTACAGAATTTCAGTCATGTACCACATAATGACATTTTGGTCAACTGATGGACCACATATACAACGGTGGCCCTGTAAGATTATAATACTGTACCTTTTCTATGTTTGGACATATTCAGACATACAAATATTTACCTCTGTGTTACAACTGCCCACAGTATTCAGCATAGTAACTTGCTGTACAGGTTTACAGCCTATGAGCAATAGACCACACCACACAGCCCAGATCAGCAGCAGGCTGCATCATCTAGGTTTGCGTAAATACACTCTGATGTTCACACAGTCTCAAAATTGCTAACAGCATAATTTCTCAGAATGTGTCTGCATCATTAAGTGACATGACTTTAATGTATGTGTGATTTTCTGGGAGGTTTCTATGTCTTTCATCAGATTCTCAAAGCTGCTGAATGACCCAAAAAACTTAAGAAGTATGACCCCAAGAGAAAGTACTCAGCACTCACATTCTAAGGGAATTGGTACATTAATTCAATAAACATTATTAAATGGAATCTGAATAAATAATCTTTTCGTACGGTATCATTCAACTTTCTAATGCTGTCATCAGAGATAAGTGTTGAGCAGGGAAGACAAGTCAGAGAAAAGACAAATCAAGACTGAGTGCCTATTATATGTAGGACAATGGTGCAGGTGCTGAGAGGACATTTTTAAAATTATTTTTATTTCAGGTTAATGTGAAAGTACAAACAAGGTCAAAATATTTGATTTTGGCAGGTGCAGTGGCTAATGTCTGTAATCCTAGCACTCTGGGAGGCCAAGGCAAGTGGACTACCTGAGCCTCATGGGTTTGACCAGCCTGAGCAAGTGTAAGACCCATTTCTAAAAAATAGCCAGGTGTCATGGCGGGCGCCTGTAAGTCCCAGCTACACTGGAGGCTGAGACAAGAGAATTGCTTGAACCCAAGAGTTTAAGGTTGCTGTGAGCTATGGCACCACAGCAATCTACTCAGGGCAATAAATTGAGACCCTGTCTCAAAAACAAACAAAAAAAACACCGTCTGGGAGGCCAAGGTGGGTGGACTGCTTGAGCTCATGAGTTCAAGACCAGCTTGAGCAAAAGCAAGACCCCATCTCTATTAAAAATAGAAAAACTGAGGCAAGAGAATCATTTGAACCCAAGAGTTTGAAGTTGCTGTGAGCTATGACGCCACAGCACTGTACCCAAGGTGACACCTTGAGACTGTCTCCAAAAAAAAAAAAAATTGATTTTGTTAGGTAGAGTCCCTCTTGTGGTTATCTCCCACACTCAAAAGATATGCCAAACACCCCCATCCTCACACTATGCCCACTTAGTAGGAGCACTCCACCCTTCCCCTCCCTGGTTACCCCACCCACAACTTGAATTGAAATGAGTCTTTCTATGTGGGCACGCATTAGATTGTCTACTGGCTTCATATTAGTATTGTAAGAGGACATTTTTTAATGTAATTTCTGTTTTTAAGGAACTTATGATGTAATCAGAATAACAAGAGGCTCAGCACCTGTAGCTCAAGTGGCTAAGGCGTCAGCCACATACACCTAAGGTGACGGGTTCGAATCCAGCCCGGCCCGCCAAACGACAGCTGCAACCAAAAAAATAGGCAGGTGTTGTGGCGGGCGCCTGTGGTCCCAGCTACTTGAGAGGCTGAGGCAGGAGACTCACTTGAGCCCAGGAGTTGGAGATTGCTATGAGCTGTGATGCCATGGCACTCTATCCAGGGGGACAGCTTGAGGCTCTATCTCAAAAAAAAAAAAAAAGGAATGACAGAATATACACAAAATGATGCAAGAATATTAGCAAAGGAAAAAAGGGTAGATAACATGTTATAAAATATAAACTAGAACTTTTGAAGGTGATAGACTCTGGGTGAAAAGCCTTTCCTAGGGTTGAAGGACTTTTTGACATATACCTGGTTAAATTTTTACATCTACAAGAAGATTGGAAATATGAAGGGTAGGGAGTGGTAGAATAGAAGGGACTGGAATAAATGAACATTTATTCCAGCTCCTTGCTGCTCCTCTTGCTACAGTCCTCAGCTACTGAGAGGAGATCACCCGGGGAAATGCAGAGCACTCCAGTGTTCCACATATACACACTCGTGGTGTCTTCCTCCCCACTGCTCTTTTTTTAGGCACAGGGGATTACTAACTTGACCAGACGATATGAAGATCACTCTTCCAATGTCTTGAAACCATTACACATCTTTTTTTTTTTTTTTGGCCGGGGCCGGGTTTTAACCTGCCACCTCTGCTATATGGGGCCGGTACCCTACTCTTCTGAGTCACAGGCGCCGCCTCCCATTACACATCTTTTAACAGGTACTGGCCCTGGAAAAGTGGTTCACCCAGGGGCCACTCCAGTTCAGTCAGGAAATGTCCCCAATGGGAATATTTGAAAGTGCAAAGGCAGACCTCTAAACCAGTGCTGTTGCCACTTCCTTCTATGAAGTTTCTCAGAAGTCTCAGCAGAAGGCCAACCCCAACTGGTACCTAAACCTTTTCCCCATTTTGGTATTATGCGTTTTCTTAAACTGAGGCATATCTATAACAACATATTTAGCTTACTGGCATCTCATTTTTCTTTTTCTTTTCTTTTTTTTGAGACAGAGCCTCAAGATGTCGCCCTGGGTAGAGTGCCGTGGCATCACAGCTCACAGCAACCTCCAACTCCTGGGCTCAAGTGAGTCTCCTGCCTATGCCTCCCAAGTAGCTGGGACTATAGGCACCTGCCACAACGCCCGGCTATTTTTTGATTGCAGCCATCGTTGTTGTTTGGCAGGCCCAGGCTGGATTCAAACCAGCCAGCTCAAGTGTACGTGGCTGGTGCCTTAGCCACTTGAGCCACAGGCGCCGAGCCTTTCTTTTTCTTGAGACAAGAGTCTCACTTTGTTGTCCTTGATATAGTGCCATGGCATCAAGCTCATAGCAACCTCCTACTCTTGAGCTCAAGCTTTTCTCTTGCCTCAGTCACCTGCAGATACCTACCACAATGCCTGGCTGTTTTAGAGACAGGGTCTTGCTTTTGCTCAGGCTGGTCCTCATTTGTTTACTATGGAAAAAAGTATCTAGGAGACACATGTAAGACTGATATTAAAGCCTAGGAATTTAGTTCAATTATGGTGCTACACATATTTGTTGCTTTTTTATTATTTACCTCATAGAGTACAAAATTACTACCATTTATAAAGAGTACCATTTCTTGCCTCTTCTTTAATCCCACTACTAACACCTTCAGATTATAGATAACTCACAGGCCCATTGCTACAGACAATAAAATGGATGCAGCTTTCAGCTCTGTCATCATGGTGAACCAGGACAAGTCGCTAAGCCTTTATGGGCGAAAAAGAGCAAATATGAGCTATGAATGAAATACTGCAAGGAAAGAGGTTACACAGCACACTGTAAGCGCTCAACAAGTATTTGCTATTACTCTTACCGCCTTCATAAGTCTCTCTCAGTAAAGTTCACTTAACACTTTGCTCCCACATAATTATTTCTCAATTACTTTTGATTTTGTCATTTTAACTCTTCAATGGATTCCATGCAGGACGGTCTTATCTTCTTTCCTGGAATGTGTGGCCATGCTCTATTTAGCCTTAACAAACCTGACCCCAGCCTGTTCTTTCATGCTGCTCCTTAGTAATAGACTAAACTTCCTCACATTCCCACCATACCCTGCTCCCTCTGGCCTCTTAGCCTTTGTTCTCAGTGTTCCCTCCACATGGAATGCCTTCCCTACATCACCCACACAAGGTGCTGATCCTGCAACCTCGCTCAAATGCCGCTTCCTCCACAAAGCTTTCTCCGATTCCTCTAGCAGAGTAAACTCTTCCTCTCAATTCCTGACAAGTTCATTTGCTCCTACCTTAACTAATGGGTACTTAGCTTCACATTATAACCTAAACTAAAATATAAACCTTAAAAGTCAAGGTCCAAATTTGTTTCATTTTATATGTTCACGACCCCTATATTACAAGGCCACACTCACAACAGGTACTTGACAAATATTCATTTACTGAATGAGTTATCAAATACCCATAATAAAAGTAGAATGTAACAGAAGAGTGAAATGAAGTGCCAAGGGAGCCCAATCCAGGGTGAATTTATTTTAGCTGGCTTTGCATTTGAAGTGAGCCTTTAAGGATATTAGAAATTTGTTGGGCAGATGATGAGGGAAATCAGAAATCTAGGCCAAGGGAGCAACACAAATAAAGGATAGGGAGGGAAAAGCACAAAAATTGAAGAACAATTTTAGAAGATGTAAAGGGTAGTAGGTTATCAGGACTCAGAAGGCAGACAATACAGACTCCTGAAGGAATTTATAGGATTTAGGTTTAATCCTACAGGCCAGGGAGGTTATTGAGTTCTTTGAGCAGGGGAATGATACATGTTTTAGAAAAATTATTCCATCACTTGGGTAAGACATGGAACTAGGGGGCAGGAGACTGTTATGGTCCCTCCAAAATTCCTATGTAAGAATTTAAACCCCAACGTGATAGTATGAGGTGGGGCCTTCTGGGAAGTAATTAAGTCACGAGGGAGTCCACCTCATGAATGGGATTAATGCCCTTATATATAAATTATATAAATATAAATAATGCCCTTTTTTATAAAAGACCTCAGAGAGCTGCTTAGCGCTTCCATCTCTTCTTTCACAAGAGGACAGTCTTCATTCCCCTGCCTTCCCTCTCTGCCATGTCAGGGTACAGCAACAAGGTGCTATCCTGGAAACGGAGAGCAAGGCTTCACCAGACACCAAATCTGCTGGTGCCTTGATCTTGAACTTCCCAGACTCCAGAACCATGAGAAGTAACATTTCCATTGTTTATAAATTATCCGGTCTGTGGATAACATCTGGAATAGGTGAAGGCAGAAACCAAGAAAGACTTATGTAATAGTTAGGAAAGCAGTGACAGTATCTTGAACTACAGGGTTGGCAGTGAGAATGTAAAGGAATGTAAGAGGGGACAAAGTGGACAAAGAACGGCAATGGGGCAAGGCAAAGCGAGCAGGGGTTCTCAACCTGGATTCTATGGAGAGAATTCAGGGGGTCCATGAACTTGGACAAAAAATAAATAAAGCAACTTTATCTTCACTAATCTCTAAGTGAAGTATAGCATGCCTCCACTTATGAACATTGGCAACAGATCATAGTAGCATTAGGCACCATCAGACTAGCAAAGAGATCTATGGCGTAAGAAAAACTTCACCATTCTAAAGGGACTTGGAGTTTGGTAAAGCCTTTACCACAGACAAAGACCACAATTAAATAGAAAACATTAACAGCAAAACCAAAACCAACTACTTGTGGGGAATGAGAGAAGGAAGGGCAGTAAAGATTAGATAAAGTTATCAGTTTGACTTTGGACATGCTGAATTTCAGATGTTAGTCCACACTTATCTTACATGAGGACAAACATTTTCTTGCTTCCAGCTGCAAGGAACTAGAACCATCTATATATTGTAGGAGTCTTCATTTCCCATTCTGTTGCTCCTCCTATCTTTAAGCACTGAAAACAATCCAAGGGTGACCAATTGTCCTGGTTTACCTGGGACAGAGGGGCTGTCCAGGACATGTTCAGTGCTAAAACCAAGTAAGTCCAAGACCAACTGTGATGAGGGCCCCTCCAATCTGGCACTGTAAGGCTATATTAGCCCTATCTGCACTTACAAAAAATGATGCTGTTTAAGGTTTATTTCGAATCTGAGTTTGTCCATCTGTCCTTCCAACAAGACAGGAAACCTTGAAGGAAAATCTTTTCTGGGCTCGGCGCCTGTGGCTCAATTGGCTAAGGTACCAGCCACGTACACCTAAGGTGGCGGGTTCGAGTCCCCAGCCCGGCCCGCCAAACAACAATGATGGCTGCAACCAAAAAATGGCCGGGCGTTGTGGCAGGCACCTGTGGTCCCAGCTACTTGGGAGGCTAAGGCAGGAGATTCGCTTGAGCCCAGGAGTTGGAGGTTGCTGTGAGCTGTGATGCCATGGCACTCTACCCAGGGGGATAGCTTGAGGCTCCGTCTCAAAAAAAAAAAAAAAAAAAAGAAAATCTTTTCTGGACACTCAATAAATGTATTAGTAATGGCCTATCATGTCAATAATCCTACAATTTATACAGAACATATGAGGACCAGAACTATGAGAAATAGATTTGATTCTCTTCATATCACAGAAAAAAATATACTGCAAGATTTTCATCCTTTGCTTTACCTCACACGGCAAGCAAAGTGGCCATCTCTTAGCACTGCAGCTGCCAAAGAACAGAGACACTGTGTTCTATAGAGACACAAGTGGTGGTTGCTATATGGAGATTTTGCAAAGCTGCAAGTTTCTTTTGTAATGTCCATGAACTTAGTGCTCTGACATTATATGATACACAATAAAATGAAGTGTTAGTTCTAGGCAGAAGGCACACTTAAAGGGTGATGGTTTATCGATGAGAAAGCACAAAAATCCAGTAATTCAATGTCCAAAACTGGTGAGATTAGGTAAGAACAGCAGTAACTTGCAAATCAAAACAGATGGCAAATGGGACAAAGCTATGCTTGCAGACACAACACCTAATCAGAAAATCTACACATAGTAGTGGGAGCACCCATATTAGTCAATACAGAAGTCAACACGCACGTGTGTGCCAGAAATGATCAATCAGCGATCCCGGATGTGGTTAAGAAAGATGAAAACCAGGATAGCTTAAACCAGGGTAATCAATTACTAGTAAGGGGCCTGCCCTGCCAGGCTTGCTGCCGGCAAAATTCACCAACTTTGCCTCCCTGCAGTCATGGCAACTCCCACAGCAAAGCAGCTCCAGAATTCACCGTCGGGTATCACAGTCCACCGCATTTTCACCTATGCAGTTAAAATAAACCAGCAAAGCTATCACCACTCGCTGAAGTAAGACAACCAGGACCCTTCCCATTTCCCCATCTCATCCAGGGAACATATTCTTTCATTTTTTCATCCATAGCCATTGACGGGAGGGGTGAGCCCTAAATGACCACTTGATAAAGAGATTTTTTTTTCTTTTGTGGGGGTGGACATCAGAGACAAAACAAAGCCGGATGCACACACAAACCTAACAATTCTAAAAAAGGCAAATAATCTAATATGATCAAAATCATTTTCAGCCAAAATCTCACAGCACGTCCGTCCCCACAAGTTCAGTTTTGCCCCTGCAGGCTACTGCCTCTGGAGCCGAGAAAACAGTTTCCAACACGGCTGCTTGATTTACAGTTCTGAAAAACAAAAACGCATTCGGTGCGGGCGGGACCGCGCACAGCGGGAACAAGAATCGTGACGTATTCCGGAGAGCTTTCCAGAATGGCTCTCCGATGCCAGGGAGCAAATCCCATTTTTCCTTGGCGAAACTGAATCAAATCGCACCCCACCCCCACCCCCCGCGCAAACCAAACGGTTTTACTAAAAGCAGTGGCTGAAACTCTTTTCAGATCCCCCATCCTGGTGGCCACTTTACTCTGAGCTCAGGACCTTTTATCCCCAACACATCCCCGGGACCTGAACAAAAACAAAACAACCCCCTGCAAAATAAAAAGGAAAAATTTCTGTCGCAGAACCTCTTTCTACTGCCCACAGAGAGCAGCGCAAAACCCCTCGGCGTCCGGGGCCGTCCGCGCTGCCACTAGTAAAGATGGCGGCCACGGCGGAGCCGCTCCCTACCGAAGGCCTCGGGCTGCCCCGCCAGCCACGACCATTCACACGCAGCCCTCCACGCCCGCGCCGCGGCTTGACGCATTGCAGGTGCGGCACGACCAATCAGGTGGCTCGGCTCTTTCCGGCCAACCACTGCAGAGTCGCTCTGGCCTATCAGAGCGTCCTGGTTAAACTGAACGAGGAATGGAGCTTCAGCAGTGCCAACTAAGCAACCGGCTACAAGGCGCGTTTTGGTCGTGTGACGTTCGACCGTGTGCTCCTCCGCGGGGAGATATAGTGCCCGCGCAGCGCGCCACCGGGTCCGCCCACTGGGCTACCAAAGGCTAGGAGCGAGGCGGGCTCTTCCTGTTCGCTTCCGGGGCAGTAGTTTCCCCCTACACACACACCCCTAGAAAATACTTAAAAACGACACGAGGTTCCCCTGCCGTGCCTGTGGCCTTCCGTGGGGCCAACTGGAGCTTCCCTCGCCTGCCCCTTGCTCAGGGAGGCAGTACTCTTTGCCGATCGTCCGGTGCGTTTTGTGAAAACAGTTGCGGCCAGAGAAATGAGATAAACGCCCTTGATCTCTAAACCCTGACTCGAATCTGCCACGAAGCCGACCCTTCCTATTTGGGAGCTGCGGGGCCCAGCCGCACAAGAAGCACCTCGTGGGGACTTTTGTTTGCAGAAGAGCCTGCTTCCATTTCCTTCTTGCGGTTTCCCTATCTCCTGCCGCGGGAGGAGTTGGCTGGGCCGGGTTGGCGGCTCAGCGGGAGCAGAAGGCGGGACGGGACGCGGCCGGGGTCCGGGTGGATTACCTGGCAGTGGCCCGGGGCCGCCGGTGAGCTCCAGCGGGCTAGGAAGGAAGCTTCTAGCCTCCTCTCCAAGGAAAGCCCCTTCCTGGTGAAATAACCTCACATGGGCCAGATCTGTTAACCACAGTCTGTGTAGTGCTAGAAGATGCCTCTAATCCCTTGCACAGTGAAACAATCTGACACCCAGGAAGGTCGATGGACACGCCTAAAGTCACAGCAGTTTAAGAGACCAGCACTGAATCTTACCTCGCTTGTCTGTTTCCCAAACCTGTGTTTTTCTTTTGCGGTAATACCCTGTCTTCTAGAGCTGAAGCTCTCATTGCAAGATGGTTTAAGCATTTGGGGAGATTGAACTATGTAGCTGAAGATTTAGGCATGTTTACTCTGAACAGAATTTTTAGTCAGTGGCCTATGGAGAAAGTAACAGAGAAGAAGCGTTGCTTGGTTATTGTCACTGCTCTAAGACTCCAGCTAAGAAAATGAAATCTTAGGTATTTCTTAAAACTACCATTTCATATAACTTCCAAACATCTATCTGTGGTTTTGGCACAAGGCCGTTCGGAGGGTCTGATTTTTAAGTGTTCTATAGTCACATCCTGTTTCTAAGGTCTTTCCTGAGGTTTTATGACCAGTATTGGCATCTGCACTGCACTTGTATAAAGGTTGTTCTTTGATCTAAGGCTAGTAGTTGCCATTGCTGTTTGTTGCTACTACTTAACTTTTACTCAAAGTCTTATTCAAAAAAGAAAAGCTGTGGTTTTCTTTCTGTAGGCTGTTCGTAGTCATCCCAAGATGTTTGCCAAGTGAGCAAATATCTTGGAACTTCCAAATGAGCATTTCACCATAAAAATATCTGCCCAAAGAAACGATACATTATAGCTCTTTTGCAGTGTAGATAGTATAGGAATTATGTACTATGACTTCTCTGTATCAACCCAGATCATTATGTAAACAGAAGAGATCTGAGTGTGCCAATTACAAATTGAGAATTCTTGAGTGAGTCCCTTTCCTTTGTTCTTGGGACTTGAGTTTTCTGGTTAATAGAATGGCAGGATTGAGGTAGACAAATTTCCACATTCCTTTCTGACTCTAAAACTTGATTCTACTGTGAAGAATTTGGACCATAACTTAATCGTGTTATTATATTTAGGCTTATCTGTTTCTATTTATCAATGCTAAAGCTTTTCAGGTCACTTTTACATTTTCTATGTTCAAAACTATCTTTCCAGAGGGAAAGTCCCTGTTTTACAAAGAAGTTAGAGTCTTTATAAAGCCTATCCCAAACTTATCTAAATGTGAATCAGTGTACCACAAAATATTCCTTGAAGCTTATTTTAATCCTAGTTTTGCTTTTGGGGGGTCAGCAAATTAATTTACTAAATTGTGAGCTCCTTAAGTACGGGACCTGTCCAATTCAATTCGTCCTTACATTAGCGAATTTCCTTTTTTAATTTAATTTAATTTTTTTAAATTTGAGACAGAATCTCAAGCTGTTGCCTTGGGTAAAGTACCACGGCATCATCATAGCTCACAGCAACCTCCAACTCTTGGGTTCAAGCAATCTTCTTGCCTTAGTTTCTTTTATTTTTAGTAGAGACAGGGGGTTCTTGCTCTTGCTCAGTCTGGTCTAGAACTTGTGAGCTTAAGCAATCCACCTGCCTCTGCCTCCCAAAGTGCTAGGATTACAGGGGTAAGCCACAGTGCCAGCCTGTGAATTTCCTTTTACATTCTAGGAGTTCAACAAAGGTTACTGAAGGCATGTATGATAATTAAGACAGTAGTAGAAGAATCCAGGTTTGAAAGCATCTGTTGAGTTCCAAGAAAAGCAATTAACCAATATTTACCGAGAGTCTATAATGTAGAAGGTATTATTTCTTCTTCTTCTTCTTCTTCTTTTGTCACCCTCTGTAGAGTGCTGTATTGTCATAGCTCACAGCAACCTCAAACTCTTGGGCTCAAGCAGTTCTCTTGCCTTAGCCTCTTGAGTAGCTGAGATTACAGGGGACTGCCGCAGTGCCCAGCTATTTTTAGAGACAAGGTCTTACTCTTGCTCAGGCTGATCTCAAACCAGTGAGCCCAGGCAATCCATCAGCCTCGGCCTTCCAGAGTGCTAGGATTACAGGAGTAAGCCACTGTGCCCAGCCTCCATTTCTTCTTTCAACACGATTTTTTTTTCTCCATTTGAATTGTTTCCATGTTTTATTATTGAATTAAGGAAATATAATTCTTACGGAACATTTATGTATCTTCTTAAATTTCAGAGCTTTTCTTTCTTTTTTTTTTTTTTTTTTTTTTTTTAGTTTTTGGCTGGGGCTGGGTCTGAACCCACCACCTCCAGCATATGCGGCTGGTGCCCTACCCCTTTGAGCCACAGGCGCTGCCCAATATCAGAGCTTTTCTTCTAGCTGTCCTTTGTATTCTATTGCATTCTTTTAAGAATACAAAGATGTTGGCTCACCTGTGGCTCAATCGGCTAAGGCGCCAGCCACCTACACCTAAGGTGGCGGGTTCGAATCCCCAGCCCGGGCCCACCAAACAACAATGATGGCTGCAACCAAAAAATGGCCAGGCGTTGTGGCGGGTGCCTGTGGTCCCAGC
>CAUYQV010144406.1:0-72126 GCA_963574575.1 Galagoides demidoff | reverse complement strand
CGCCCCCCGCCCCCCCCCCCCCCCCCCCCCCCCCCCCCCCCCCCCCCCCCCCCCCCCCCCCCCCCGCCAAAGGCCCCCTTCTGGTTCTACTTGGATTGTAAGTTGCACATGCACATAGTTAATGTAAATTACTGATCAACCACACTTGTGTTAAAATATATGACATGGATCATTCTAGATAGAAAGTTCTTAGGAATCTTAGTGACCAATTCCTGGGGTGAATGGCTTCTCTCACTCACAAAGAATTATTCATCTGCAAAGTTACGTCCGCTAAGAGCATGGCACCTCCTGGGAGTCTGCTCCCAGTCTTCTGAAAAAATTTCCTGCCTCTGTCAATACGTAGCTAATATTCCAGAAAAGCAAACTCAGCAGCTCTTTTCTGAACTTCAAAAATCCTCCTTTCACCATCACAGGGAGATAGACTCTTGAAAAACCCAGAAACAATAACACTATTTCCTTTGGAGCAAAGGACTGTGGGACTTGTCGTGTTCCCTGCTGTCTCCGTGGTCTGCTGTCCATCTGGACCCAGCTGCTAGGGACTCTTGCTCACTCTCCCCTCCGGATTCATACTCCTCATCCACCACGTGAAACAGTGGTTTGGGCCTTGAGGCTGCCGTCCTGCCTCTGCCCACAGCCCCTTCTTGGCTCTCATTTCTTTGATAACCAGAGTTGAATGTCTTCCCTCCTCCATGTAGGCTCTTCATCGGGATCGCCTCTTGCATCCGCCGTCTTTTCTGAAGTGATCCTGTCTGAGAGGGTGTGCTAAACTTGATGAACGGAAGTCCTGGATCACTGCTATCATCATCTAGGAAAACATCATGATAAGAAGGGCAAAAAACAAGACTTAAGATCAGAGTCAAGACTTAATCTCTAGATGACAAGAACTGAGAGTGAAGCAAAGCCCTTCCTCTAAGGACTTACACTCGACTTTGCTTATAAGCATGAATTTCCCTTTTCAAAGTTACTACCCAGAGCAGATGGGAGCACAGAAGCTGTAAGTGCAATGTTATAAATAAATAGAAATGCCTGGAAAACTGTGCATCCAGCCAGTTTTTCCCAGGTAGGTAAAATCAGATCAGTTGGCCATGAATGTAGACCACAGGGAGCCAACGTGCATTGCCTTGTCCAAAGCCAGTGGTAAATGGAAGGTGGCATGGCACAGCCAAATACATACACACGGGGATGGTTACATCTTTGTTTTTAAATAAGTGGTTGCCAAAAAGCATTACATCTGAGTTTCATTTCTTTGACTTTGAAAAAGCCAGTCTTGGAGAAATGGGGACACAAAGGAACCACAGCAGAGGCCAAGGAATGACTGGGTGCTTTCCTTTCAAAGGGGTGAGCCAGTGAACAGTGGCTGGCCCTGATGCCAATGATCATGACAGGAACGGACATCCATTCATTGAGTACTTATTATGTGGCAGTCACTGTGATCATCGGTTTATGTATTTCATTAAATCCTTGTAATGGCCCTTTGAGATGAGTAAAATTGTGACTCTCATTTCATAAGTAAAGTGACTGAGGTTTTCACAAGGTTAAGTGACATTCAATGTCATCGCACAGCCAGTGGAGACAGGAGTGGAGTTAGAGCAGAGCCTGTCCTGCTGAGAATCCTTCCCCTTTACATCCACCATGCACAGGTGGGCCGGGGGCACATCTTGAGAGGAGAAGCCGTCAGGTATCTATGCAGCACTCACTCCCAAGCATCTTCCTAACCCCCAACCCATGCCTAAGGTCTTGCCTTTTCCCTACGTCAATGTTCAGACATCTTCAAAGGAATATATTCTACATATCTCGTTGATTCTCATTTCCTTGAAGTATTAACAAATTTGTTTTCCCTTTAATTAGTCTCCTGAGAGTTTAGGAATTTTCAGACTTTTATATTTACATCTGAAATCCATGGTTTTTCTTCCAACCTCTACTCCCTCCTACAAAAAACTAAAAACAAGTAGAACTAATGCACCCAAAGGTTTACATGTGACAAAAAGTGTTCAGAATGTGGGATATCAAAAAAATCTTAAAATAGCTTGTTGGAGAATGTTTTCCAAAAATGTGACCCAATTATCCTGAGAAGCTTGGAAGGTGCAGTGGGGGTAGGGGGTGGGGATTAACTACTTGTAATAAAGAAAACATTATTCAGTCCACTTGTCCATTTTTTCCCATGACTTCCCTAGAACCTCAGCTCTATGGTGGGGCTGGGACCAGAGTCCGTCTAGATCCTCTAGTGCTCTAAGCTCAACCTAAGAAAAAAATGGCTGGCGGCTTCTGCCTCCAAGCCCTGTCCCTTCTCTCAGTTGAGCCATTCTTATGGAGCATGCGCTCTAGCCGGTTTCCTGACCACTTTCTGGATTATGGTAAGATGGGATCCAAGCACTAGGGAGGGGCTTGGGCACGTGACTTTGAAGATTTTACTCAATTACACAACTAGGACTAGATCTGCCCAAACTGGGAGGTAGAAGGGGCCAGAAAGAGGGAACGCAGGAGGAAGGGTGGGGATGTACAATCCTTCACCACCTGAACACCCAGGCAGTGTGGTTCCAGAGACAGTGCCCAGCAAAATCTTATTATCTATTCTCCTACCTCCCACCTAAGAGGCTGAACTTCTGGACCAGGGCACCCTGGAGAGAAAGGAGAAATATAGAAAGTGCTTCTGCTGTGGGCAGGGCAGAGCCTGACACGCTGCTTAGAGACCCAGACCCAGCATACGACGCTCCTCACCACAACCCTCCACATTGTTGTTTCATTATAGTAAAATACATACAACACGAAGTTTGCCATTGTAGCTCTGTTTACGGAACTGCAGTTCAGTGGAATGAAATGCACTCACATAGCTGTGTCATCTTCACCACCGTTCAACCCCAGAGCCTCCTCATCTCCCCCAAGCCACGTGGACTTTAAGCAGCTCAGGGCATAGATGGGTTTTGAGGAGAGACCTCTTAATTATAACACCACGTGAGCTCCAAAGTCTGGGAAAAGCATGTGCGGGCCCCCAAACTAGGGCGGAGCCCCCAGACATTCAGAGCAAGAGAAGGCCTGACCCAGGAGGGCCAGGGGAGAACAAGGAAGGGACGTGTTCTCCCAGTCTCAGGTGGACAGCCGTGGACCGCCTGCAGGACGAGACCCTCCTTAATACCCCCATGGAGCCCCTCTGGTTATTGTCTGACCTTCTGGTGCAGGAAGACTTCAGGTTTGAGGACAGAATGGATTCCCATAATCAATGGTGCCTTGATACATACTGAAGACTATCTCAGTCTCACTCTGATCATGATCACAGTTCTTTAAAGCATTTGAAGGATAAGTGGAAACACAAGTGCCACATCATTACTTTTTCTTCTCAGAAATCAGTAAATTTGATGGCATCACTTTAGTAAAAGCTAATCAACTGTAGAGCATTCTGCTCATATTTAAACTGTGGGCGATTACCACAACTTCAGTGACGTGCCCCTTTCATTGTATTTCTTCGAGACAGGGGTTGGCAAATCATGACCTGTGGGCCCTATCTGGCCTGCTGCCTCCATATAGCCTGAGAGGTACAAATGTCCAGTACATTTTTTAATTAATCCACCTGTCTCAGCTTCCCAGAGAGCTAGGATTATAGGCTGAGACAAATTAAAGGAAGATAATATTTTATGATAAGCAAAAATTATACGAAATTCTAATTTCACTGTCCATAAATAAAGCTCTGAATTTCACTCATGAAAGAAGTTGTTTTCTTCTTTTCCTCCGCATGTGAGTAACCTACATGATGTTATTGATTTTGCCTCTCGGCCCACAACCCCCCAAGCATTTACAGATGGTCATCTGCCTCTTTGCAGGAAGAGAATGTCAGTACCTGTGAATTCAGCAGCCCCGGAGTCTCCTCTGGCAGACTGAGGATGGCCGTAGGGAAAGGAGAGGTAGCGGATATTTTTGGTACCAGCCTGCAAGTAGCAAGCAGAAATAAAAAGCAGAATGAGCTACTGCAATTAAGAGCTTCATGTAGCAAACAAAGCGAGCGAGCAGATCTACAGGGCAGCGTCTTGTCTGGGTTACTGGCTTTCAGGTACTTTTGTTTCAGGAAAGCAGAACACGTCTGTCTTCCACATGTATTTCCTTTCCCTGTGATCAGAAGATGGACCATTACTTCGTGTTTTTTGTTTTTTGTTTTTAGACAGAGTCTCACTTTGTTGCCCTTTGTAGAGTGCTGTGGCGTCATAGCTCACTGCAAGCTCAAACTCCTGGGCTCAAATGGTCCTCTATTTTTAGAGACCGGGTCTCACTCTTGCTCAGACTGGTCTCGAACCTGTGAGCTCATGCAATCCACCTGTCTCAGCTCCCAGAGTGCTAGGATTGTAGGTGTGAGCTATCAGGCCCAGCCAGAAGAGCGACCAATGTCAACCTCTCCGAGCTCCTGGCATAGTTCCCCCTGAGGCTAGGGGGAGGCTAACATGCCAGTGGCCAGCCATCACTGACTCACCCTAAGGGCAGTGCCCCAGGAGCCAGTGCCTCGGGGGACCTACTGCCCTGGGCCCAGGGAGGGAGCTGTCTTGGCATCCCACCCTCTCACGCTTTTATACCTCTCTGGCAACAAGAGAGCGTTTTATTTGTTTAAATGTGGATGGTCATTCTCCTGAGGAGACTCTATTTTACCGGGATGGGCTCAAGCCCAGGTGACACCCCTTTGCACAGGGAAGGAAGGTCCCCGGCATACCGGCTTTCCCCAGGGCAGGCTGTGGCCTTTCCTGCTCTCCCGGAACGTGTTCTGGCGGCGGATCAGGATCTCTTTAGCCTGCTTCTCACTTGTTTGGGGTTTGAGGTTGTATTTGTTGTAGGACGGGGTCTGTGGAGAGAACGGAATGTCACATGTCGAAGGGCTGCCCCAGCTGTGGAAACATCCCGAAGCTAAGACGGCTGGAGTGGGCGGCACCCTGGAGTTCCCGGCTCTCAGGGCAGCGCTGTGGCTGGAGGCTGCGCCTTCTGCTCTGTTACCCTTGCAGCCATCCCCTCAAGAGACCCACAGACTTGGCCCGCCCCATACACACACCTCTTGCCCAGGTTGTGTTTTTTATGCCAGGCCAGTGGTTCCTAGCATTTGGATTTAATAAGACAGCTCTTCAAATTGAATCAATTTAGCTTTAGAAAATGTCTTCCTTGTCCTTATCCCAGGCCAGTGAAAACTCGTCATGGACGGTAGGCAGACCTGGGTCAGCCCTCAGACAGAAGGCAAAGTGCTTACCTGGAATTTCTTTCCCCCTTGCTGCTCACTCTGAGGTTTGTCAGTGAGTGCCCTACTTCCCCGGGGTCAGCAGGTGGCACACTGAGTACTCCAATAAACCACAAAGTCCTGCTGGGGGATGGCAGAGGAGTTGCAGGTGCTGCCTCTCCCCACTGATGGATGCCCTGACAGGGACAGTCAGTGCAGCTAAGCTCAAATGCGACAGAGCAAATGCTCTGTGTGCCAGGTGCTGTGGCAGGCACAAGATTGAAAAAGGAATAAACTAGAATTCCAGTCTTCAAAAGGGCTTGCTGTTCAGGCCTGGCTGTTCTGGACCTGGGAGATTGGGAGAATCCCCTGCCAGAGTCCCTGGACAACACGCCTACATTCCCTCAGGCTGTGTTATTGAATAAAGTATTATATCTTCGCCTTACCCAGGCCTGTGATTGAGGTGGGTGGAGAAAGGAAAAAAAAAAAAAAAAGCCTTTCAGTCTCCTGGGGAAATCAACCAAATAAGGATGTCAGGTTATTAACTCAGGCAAGTGATTAGAGGCTGGGATCATCAGAGAATAGCAGAGAATAGACAAAGGGTGCTTCTTCCTGTCTTGGATGGGAAAGGCTTGTTGCACTGAGCAGTCTTACAAGAGAAGTCTTGGGAGTAAATTCCAGTAAGAGGTAGCACAAGAGCTAAGACATGATCTGTAACCAACACGGGGTTATATGAGGAGCCACTGCAAATGAGCCAGGAATGTGTGTGACCACAGGAAGACCAACTATGTATTTTATTTACAGTGTAGTAAGAGGTGACCGTGGAGGAGCAGGGAGAGCCTGGGGCTAGTCTCTGAGCAACCTGCAAGGAGCAGAGACTCCATCCTCCAGGTCCCATATCTCTTAGGTGGGGTGCACTGACGCCAAGGGGTATCACGAGATGAGCCACGCACAAGAAAAGAAAATACTAATGTGTCTATTTCTGTTGATTTTATCTCAGAAATACAAAGAGTTCAAGCTTTATTAATCTATGGATTTAGAATGGACCCTCACTTGGTCCATACGTGGTCAAGGAATAGTTGACAACTGTGTCCCCGTTGGTTTCAGTGGCTTCCAGTTTACTGTTTATATCTTAGTGTATATGTTCCTGAATTTCATGCTCTATTAACTAAATGAATCCTCATGAAATACACAGTGGTCTAAGAGCAGTTCCAGAAAGAAGCCATAGCTAAAGGCCACGGGAGCAATGAGGAAGCTGCAAAGATGACTTTGAACTTTGCCTAAGAAGGGCTCTTCATCAACCCACTTCCCACAAATTAACTGATCTCACAGGAATTTGGCCCCCTAAATTGAATTCTGATGACAGTTTGAAATACGGATTCTTGTCTATCATCATTGTTGACAGACCTTAAACTAAGTGCTTTTTATGCACTACAATATTAAAAATGATAGTACGACACTATGGCAGAAAAGATGTGACAGGTAAGAATCAAGAATACGGAGATAAACTTTTACAGTTTTCTATCAATGTTGATGTTATGCAAAACTAAATCCAGCATGTGTGTATGTTTGTGTGCTTATATCCATGTGTGCATGCTAGTAGGAATTTCCTTCACCCACACTTGAGGTGTTGGGCTGTACTTCAAGGAACTGTTGGATATCAGTCTTCTGTTTCACTTTCCATCCCATAACCTAAGTGCTTCTCTATTTTTGCCTGCTTGCAGGGAGCATAGAAGATTCTAAGCATGTGATATGTATGCAAATCTTTCCCTTTTCTCCTTCCATTTCTGTCCTTTTAGTGAAAGAGGGTTGTTACTGCTTAAAGTTTGCATTTCCTACCGCACCTTGGGTGCCACCGGAGTAGGAACTTAGCCCTACTCAGTGCCGTGTTCCTGATGCACGGCCCAGTCTAGATTTTTATTACCTGCTTGCTGAAAGAAATTTAAATTGAATAAATGGCTTTCCTCCTTTGAAATTAGGTAGAGATTTCTGGAATGATTTGATCACTTAGGCCATCCCAGCAAATGTCCGTCAATCTGTGACCTATTCTGGGAGTCTGGACTGGAGCAGTTTCTTCTAAGTCTAGAAAGTGTTTCTCAGTCCCTCACCCCACTGTGTTCTAGAAAGCTTCCTCTGTGGCAGTCCCTTTGGGAACCTCCAGAGGTCAGTCCTTCAACCTCCCCACATGTGAAGATTCTGTCCTGGATGTGATAGAATCCTGTCCTGGGCAGGACTTCAAACAGGAGGAGCTGGAGTCACCCCAGAGGCAGTAGACCCAGGGATCCCAGTTTAGTTTTGGATCAGCCCTGCATTAAAATCACTATAGCTCAGCGGCCATCGCTTAGTGATTAGGGCGCTGGCCACATGCACCGGGGCTGGTGGATTCAAAACCAGCCTGGGCCTGCTAAACAACAATGACAACAAGAACAACAAAAAATAGCCAGGCATTGTGGTGGGTACCTGTAGTCCCAGCTACTTGGGAGGCTGAGGCAGAGAATCACTTAAACCCAAGAATTTGAGGTTGCTGTGAGCTGTGAAGCCACAGCACTCTCCTAAGGGCAACATAGTGAGACTCTGTCTCAAAATAAATATATAAACAAAATAAATAAAATAAAAATTAAAAAAATAAAATAAATAAAATAAAATAAAATGAAATCACTAGAGTCAAGCCCTACACTCATCTTGCTATGCCCTGAAGTGACTCCTGACGCTCAAGGCAGGCTTCTTCCTAGACATGGACAGTGAGATATGCCCCCGGTCCCAGGCCTGCACCTGCCTTCCAAGCTAAAATGCCCTAGATGGCTGACACACACCCCTTTGGGCATTCTTCAAAAATGTAGATTGTCCACTAGAAACAGGAGGATGTATATTTGTCCTGAGTTGCATTTTCGGGTGACTTTTCTTTCAAAAGAACAAGAGAACCATGGTGGGAGAGAGGACTCTTGTGACCTTTGTAAAGCATGGTCAGGAAGCAAGGACAGAAAGGACAGGGCCCTCAAAGTAGCTGACATCACAGGTTCATAAACCTTCTGTTCATTAATTATGTTTCCCCCCGTTTAATTCACACAGTGCTAAGCAACGAACTCTTGAAATGAAAACAGGCCTGCGTACTCAAATTTGGGGGCAACAAGGACGAGGGAGACCATAAAATTTAGAAGAGAGAACTCTGGAAGGCTGATTCAATAGGACATATGAAACAAAGAAAAAAGGTGGCTATGGGGAAACCTGACTGTAAGAAAGAAAAAAAAAAGATAAGCAGTTGACCTTATTTTAGACTGAGTTGGAGTTCTAGGATCTCTGTCTTAATTTCTAGACCTTTCCCTAAATTTGACCTGTACCAGCATGGGGAAACAGCTGAATACGAGGTACTTGGTACCACTGGGGCCCTGGCCCTCACTAATCTAGCCACATTCTTCAAACCAGGAAGTTCTTATCTATTTATCTCAGGCAGGATGTGATAGTCTTACTGAAACAGTTTCACTTGGAATGATTTGAGAGCCATGGAATTTTACTCTAAGCCACGCTATGATTGATGCTGACCTATATCGTCCTTCAGCTGGGGCTGACCCTTTCAATGACATCTGTGCCTTAATCATTGACCTTTCTGCAACAGGAAGCCAAACCATTCACTTTCACTGGATGATACGTCTGGAATCAAGGAAAGAGCACTGGGTAGGTGGTCCGAAGACCTATGTTGCTAACGTGAATTTGTTTTGTGAGCTTGAACAAGTCACATAACCAACACCTCTAATCTAAGTATCTGCTATTTGAAAATGAGAGAGAGAGAACCCCAAATTCCAATGACTAGAACACCAGGGAGTGACACATTTGAAAATGAGAAGCTTTAAGTACATGATGTATTTTTAGTCCCACTAAGACTCTGAAAGAGCCTCCCGATAAGTTCACTTATAATCATACCCAAGAATTAGGATGGACAATCAAATCATCAAACCTGGAAAAACTCCTAATTAGATAACACAAATTTAAATATAATTTGGCTAAATGAAAGTTTCGGAAGAATTCATCAATTGCCCTGAAAAATGTTCTTGGCATGCACTTTGGTTCAGTTCCCCAGGACAGAACAGATTCTATTTTATTTTCAATCTGTACTGTCCTGGGGAACTGAACCGAAGTGCATACCAAGGGTGTCTCTTTTTATTCAGGCTTTCAGCACTATAGTCATGATATTCTAACCTAAGTCATCTCAGTTTTTTAACATTTGTTATAGTCAGCTCCACTGTGGTCACTGTGCAGGTGCCTGCCATGTTTGTTGTGCAGTGGACCAGCTCTATGTCGGCTGCTCTGGAAAGCACCAGGCTGCAGGGCTAGGGCAGCCTGCCCCCTAGGGACGGCAACTGGATTTGCATTTCTTTTTATGCCACAGGTGACAATTTGGCTCAGAAACGGGACTATTAACTTTCAATGTTCAGCAAGAGGCTGCTTTAGAGAAGACAATGGGAACAAGAGCAGATTCCTATAGGGGTGTTTCCAAGACAGGCAATAGCGACAAAGCAGATTGATCATACACACCCTCTGTCGAACTTGGTACATGTTGCGTGTCAGAATGTCCCTCATGGACTCCACGTCTTCAGGGGAAAGCCTTTTGATTCCTTGTATCCTCTGAGCCCTGGAAACATCATTCAATAAATAAAACCAAGCATTATTCTACATCTTGGCAAGAGTTGCCACAAAAATATCAATGAGCCCTCTGTCGTACAAGTAGAAACCCTTAGTTCCAGAAACCTATTTTACGTCATTTTTCCTATTGTTTTAGTAAGTTGATTTGAAATGTCAGAATATGTGTCTTGGCTTCAAGTCTTAAAAATACTGTCCCTTTACCTATGTCTTTTTTTTGAGGTGGTGATGAACAAATTAGTTTGTTTTTTATAATCTGTTATGAATTGACGTTTGTAAAATACAGTAAAAGCAATTATTAGAAAATAATACCATATGACGCAATCCAAATGTTTTGCTATTGAATGAAACACAAATAAAGTTACTCCCTTGAGGACAGGTGATGAACAGTTCACAGCCCAATACCATCTGCAGACCGCGTTGTGAGCTGCACTGATCCGACAGGGTATTGAATTTCATGAGTACATTTATCTTGGAATGGTACCTTTAGAGATTTTATCTTTAGTAAGGAATAATTTAAGAAACTAGAATCACATTCTGCAAAGGGAATTAGACCATGTACACTGCAGTCAGCCCAGCCTTGCGACATTGGACACCCTGAACCCTCCTGCCCCCAGAAGGGATAAAAAACCAGGTTATGCATGCCCAGGTTAGCAGTCAATACACGATTGTCCTCTGGGATTTCAAAGCTATGACATTGCTATGGGAAGAATTCTCATGTGACAACCGTATTTGATTACAATCTAGTGGCAGTAATTTTTAATACCTTTTTATTACATGAATAATATATCTTCCCTGTAGAACATAAAAACATAAAAAGAGAGAGAGAAAATTAAGGGTAATTTAATGTGGTCACCTTCCTTAATATGTTGGTACCACATGCAAACCTTGTGGGTTCTTTTTTGTTTGCTTGTTTTTTCTGGCTGCAGGTCTCTTGAATGCATAAGGGTACTGAAGGCTTTGATATCTGCTTGCATTTATTCTTAAGATAATTGATCACATAGATGAGTAATTATTCATTTTAAATAATTACTCAGGCTAACTTTTAAGTATTTTTTCCCAAGACATTAGTAGTATTACAGACATAAATGCCAAGGACATTTTGAAAGTATTGTATAATTGGTGAAAGAGTTTAAAGAACTTGTTCATTGGATATCACAGTATGCCAGAATTTTATTTAGCAATGTTGTCTGTTGAGTAACAAATGCCCTTTCTATAAACCTATTGAAATCAGAGTTTTTATATCTTAAAGCTGCAGATGTAACTTCTCTTATTGCCATTTAGTTACCACCCTTGGTAATCTAAATACTATTATCAGAGCATTTCTACCTAACTCTTTAAATGTCCTTCGAATAAAATTTCCTCTGATTTAGATGTCTTCATACTCCCCTACAATCTGAACACATTTTTTTAATATGACGGTTAAGACATATTGCTAAAAAGAAATAATAGCTAGTCAAATAGTTTGATTCACTGTGTTCATAATAAAACAACAAAATAGGAAAAAACATTGATACAAGGAAGTTAAACGCAATACAGCAGGAGATCTAACTGGGCCCTCTTCTCCTTTATAATTGATTGCTTTGGGAAAGCCTGACTTCATTAAAATCTATCCAGGCTGTGGGCTGCAATGAATACTCCACATATCCCAAAGGCCTTGTCTCCCAGTGAGTCATATACTGAGAAGGCACAGTGACACAATGACATAGAGTCAGGACTAACTTGTGCAAGGTGATACCTGGAGTTTTCTTCATGCCACGTAATTAGCGAAATCATCCCTGAAATGCTTATGTCACAAGCCTGGGAAAGATAAAATCCTCAGAAAACTGAATGGGTAATAATTCCTATGTCAATGGAGTCAAATTATTAACTGAAAGACTCTTGTCATCGGAACATTCATCCATTATCCATAAAGGAAATCTCCGTCACCTTCTATGAAAGTTCTGCTGTGCTTGCTTCAGCAGCACAAATACTAAAATTTGAATGAAACAGAGAAGATCGGCAAATTTTTCAAATAACATTTTTTTTTTACAAAAATACAAGTTCTATGGTAATTCATGTTTACTGAAATCAAACTGGGAAACCATGACTCTAAAGGTATTTGAGTTAAAGGTTCACATGTAGGTAAAAGCAAAGGAATTATATAGAATCAACATCAGGCACTGTGTTGTAGACAATGCTGGTGGTAGTGCTCTCCTGAAGGTCACAGAATTTGGAAACCCGAACCTTTTGTAGAACAATTGCTTAAACTTCTAAAGAAAAAAGTATATGTGCATTTTGTTGTTATCTCCTGCAGAATAATAAAAAGTGAGCTGAGTACACACTTCTTCTTCCTATTATTGTATGAAGATTTGTTTTTTAAGAAATTAGCTGCTTTGATCTTAGGAGAGGAATTCCTTTTTGCTTGACGTCCTCCAGATTTCTGATGAGATCAAATAAGTGCAATTTAAATGCTAAACTTGTATTAAGTATCAGCTATTTAAAAAATCTCTTCTAGGATTATATAGTGCCACCTATTCCATTGGGGTATTTTATTTCTAAGCTCGAGAGCAGCCAGGAGTGAGCTTAAATATTATATCACTGAGCTTTTGATTAGAATGTTTTTTTGTTATTCATTCTAACCTGCAGAGATTCAAAATGTATTTCTAAAAAGAAAAAAAAAATCTCTTCTCCCATATCTGTTAACTAATTGATTTGGGGTATAGGGAGAAAATACTTATCTCTTACCCAAGAAAACTCTCTTACTAATTGTGAGTCAAAGTTTAAAGAAATGATTGACTCAACTGATGAGTCCCCTTCAAATAAAGCTGGTTTAAATATTGCCTTGAGGTCAGGTCAGCAATCAGGGCCATTGCTTATAGCTGGGACAATAGAATACAGCAATTCAAAATATGCTTTACTGCTTGACAGACTGATTCTCATTTGAGATAAGTGCCCCTACATTCCTAGACCAAGGGCTCACATAAACAGTAAGCAAAGAAATTGAGAAAGTTTCTAATGGGCTAAACTGCCTGAATCTGTCCAGGCCCCTCCACTACATTAACTGAAATTCACCCTTCAGTGGGAAGGGCAGATGGGAGGAGACTCCATAGCTCTCTATACTTGATGGTCATTTGTTTGCATGACCCTGTATATGAGTGTCATGACCCTACTAGAGTATGGTGCCCATGAGGGCAAGGCTCATGTCACTTCACGGTGCTTGGCACATAAGCACATACTAGATATCTACTAAATGGGACTGGATTTATAGTGTAAAATGCAAGTTGGTGGGTCCTCAAAAACTCAGTAACTAAGCTAAGTAAGATTTTAATGCATTTTTTTAAGGAAAATAAATGGCAATACAAAAAAAATCATCAGTGAATAAAATATTAGCATCTTAAATAAAAATAGGATCAGGACTTGTGATGTCTCCTTTGGGCCCTCCTCTGCCGTGGGCTCCACTATGGCTCAGCAGGGCATTGCAATATATTAATAGATTTGTTAACATTTCCCCATTTTAGTATCAGAAGCTTCCTTAAAGCCATGTAATGGGCAGCACCAAAACAATCAACAAATCACAAAAACAATCTCACTGAGAAATAAGGCAGAAAGCTTGTAATTTAGACTGAGCTGTCCTCAAGGAAGCTAGTAGAGGAGGCCATGTAAGAAAGGCCAGGGTGTTTCTGATTCATTAGCAGATAAAGGACGAAGGTGTTATCTGAGAAATAACACTCAATAGTGACAATTTTATTGCCACCTATTTTAGCTCTTCTCTCAACTTGCTTTTCAAATGTGAAGACATAATTGAAGCTCATGATCAAGTGTCTTTACCTCTGAAGACAAGGGATGGAAGGAAGCTGTGTTCCTCATTTTAAATATATGTTGTGATTCATTTTCCCAATTTATAAGCCATTCTGGGAAGAAAATTGGCATCTTTGAGTCAGAGTCTTACTCAGTTGCCCTGAGGTTGAGTGTCATTGTGTCATAGCTCACAGCAACTTCAAACTCTTGGGCTTAAGTGATCCTCTTGCCTCAGCCTCCTGAGTAGCTGGGACTACAGGTTCCTACCACAGTGGCTGACTATATTTTTGAGACAAGGTCTCCCTCTTGCTCAGGTTTGTCTTGAATTCATGAGCTCCAGCCATCCACTTTCCTCAGGCTCCCAAAGTGCTAAGATTACAGGTGTGAGTTACCAAGCAGGGTCTGAATTAATTCTTTTGACATTAAAGCAGCTCTTGTTAAATGTCAGAGTTAAAACAGTTTTGGCATAGAAATACCCATCAACCAGTGAATGGATTAACAAATGTATACCATGGAATATATTCAGCCATAAAAAGATGGAGATTTTACATCTTTTATGTTACCCTGGATGGAGTTAGAACACATTCCTCTTACTACAGTACCTCAAGAATGGGAAAAAAAGTATCCAGTGTACTCAGTACTAATATGAAACCAATATATAAACACTTACATACTCATATGAATGACAAAACATAAATATATCTAGCAAGAGGGAGGGGTGAGGTGGGAGAGGGGAGGGGAGGAGGGGAGGGTGATTGGTGGGGGAAGGGTGATTGGTGGGAGAAGGGGGGACATTTGGTGAGATCTCACCTAATGTGCACAATGTGAGGGTGTATTTCAAAGTAACTAAGAGTAAAATTTAAATGTCTTACCACAAAAAATAAGTGAGATGATGGCTGTGTTTATCAGTTTGATTTAAGCTTTCCACACTGTGTATCAGATTATTACACTGTACCCCATAAATGTATTATGCAGTTGTGATTTTAATTAAAAATTAATTAAAAAGTAAAAATTAATAAAAAATATAGAAAAAGTTAAAAAAAAAAAAAAGCTTTAATGTGAGGTACCACTGTAGGAAGACTGGAGCTAAGAACAATATATTACAAAGTTTCAAATAGCTAAAAGGAGGATATTGAACCTTCCCAACACAAATAAATAATAAATGTTTGAAATGATGGATATGCTAACTGCCCTGATCTAACCACTGTATATTATATATATTAAAACATCACTATGTACTCTGTGAATATGTACAAATATTACTTGTCCATTAAAAAAAGTCAAAAGGCAGCTGTAGAACTTGATCTTCCAAGTACTCCAAAACCTTACTGAGCTTAATCATAATAATGTCAAATTGCCATGATCTCACTAAAGGATTTCTATTTACTGTCAGAAATAAAACCCTGAATCCATTTTTATTCTTTCAAAAAAAAAAAAAGTCAAAAGGAGAAAAAAAGAAAGAAATGAAACAAAAAAAATATTATTTGGTCGGCTGCTGGGACAATTGGTTACCAGGTGCTCTAATAAACACACCATGTCTCACTGAAAGTCATCTTGTAGTGATGGATTTATAGACTGGTATACACCCTCCCTATACCCCACTCCACGCCAACTCCCCGGGATCCTCTGTTCAACTCTTGCTCCTATTCTAAGCTGTTCTCACATGAACTCCAGGTAAATCTCACAATCAAACATTTGCCATAAGTGCAATTACAGACACAGCTTTCTCTTTAAATAGTTCACCAACTGTCACACCTCTTGCTACCATCATGTATGCCCGAATATTAAAACATATATGAAATAGCCCACCAACTATCACACCTCTTGCTACCATCACTTAGGCCCGAATCCAAGTTAGCATCTGTGAAGGGGAACTCATCTCTCGCATAAAAGAGGACGAGGAATGACTTGTGGGAGGAAACAAGGGTAGGAAAGGAGGAAGACACCAACAGGAGGTAAAGGGAGAGATCTCTAGTCAGGAGGAAAAGGAGAAAGTCTTGTGGAATAGGTTGCAATTCTATACATTACCTTGTCCCTCCCTCCCAAAGAAGGCACCATAAACTCCAAGCAGGCAACCTTTACTAGAAAGTAATTTTCAGAAACGAGGTGAAACATGTAGAAACATGTTCAACCTTGACCGGTGAAACCAGGTCAAGCCATAAAATGCCAAGATTTAGATTATATATTTTTCATGATTGCTTCCTCCTATTTCTGCCTCTTCATTCCTGGTATTAGTTTTATTTTTTTTATTTTTTTGAGACAGAGCCTCAAGCTGTCGCCCTGGGTAGAGTGCCGTGGCATCACAGTTCATAGCAACCTCCAACTCCTGGGCTCAAGCAAGTCTCCTGCCTCTACCTCCCAAGTAGCTGGGACTACAGGCACCTGCCATGATGCCCAGCTATTTTTTGGTTGCAGTTGTCATTGTTGTTTGGTAGGCACAGGATGGATTGGAACCCGCCAGCTCAGGTGTATGTGGCTGTATTAGTTTTAAATGGAACAAGGTGTTCAGGCCTGCTGGAATTCTGACAGTGAATGACTAGGTCACAGAGCACACAGGACTTACTGCTGGGGCACAGAGAAAGCTGTAGAGCTCAGGATCCCGGTCTCTACCATCTCAATGGCCTGCTTCATTTCCAGCTTCTTGTACAAAGAAACAATGCTTGATTTTGGAAGATTCTTTCGGACTAGGATTTTCCTCAAGTATCTATGATCAAACTTCTTAAACCTAAAAATGAAAACCGACATTTTGGAAATCTTTAATTTCTATATGTGTTATGGAAGTATGCATTTTTTTTCTTAAACCACTCACTATTTAACTTAAAAAAAAATACATCGGGACAGTGCCTGGAATTCATAGCATTTGAATACTTTTAAAAAAAATTTATAGTATTTATGCATTAAAAAAAAATAAAGAATGGCCAACTGGCCTGCATACATTGAAAATCAACTCAACAAAAGCAAGGGACAAGCTGCAATCAGGGCAAAAAGTGTGTATAAGGGAGGCGCGGGGGAGGCCCAGCCCAGTTCAGCTCTGATTGTAAGGGAAGAAAGGAGGGGGCTGAGGCTTTTGAACAAGTGTTCCATTCTAATAGCTCCTAACAGTGGCAGCTGCACTTACAGTAATACTGGCCTATTCAACTAGAACCCAATAAGTTTAAATGGCCCGGTAGTTACAGTAGTTTTGCCCCATTATGCTGCAGATCATTTTGAATCCTGCCAATTATGGGGGAGAAAAATAAAAAAAACCCACATACGTCCCAACAGCATGAATGGTGGAGCCTCTGAATAGGCGAGACACTGATGGCCCCGACTATTGTAAGGAACCTCTGGGCAACCCCGTGGGCTGAGCTCCACATGTGCACATGGCGCCTTCCGATTCAGCCATTTGTTTGCAGTTGGGATTTTCATCACTTCCAATCATTTTACATTCAGAGAGTAGTTTTATTTTCTGGAAGGGAATATAAATTCCTGGGCTGCTGGCACGCTGTCTGGAGACTGATTTCCCAGACTGGGGGGTCAGGACTCTGCAGCAGCTAGCCCCCTCCAGGGTTAGTGGGCTGCCTAAAAGGACTTGGGGGTCTGTTTGGTTCAGACCAGACCTACCCCTGCTCTGATGGGGTCACACTCAGCCTTCTGGCTTTCTGCCCTTCTACATGAGAGGCCACAGTTCCTGTCTATTTCTCAACCCGCCTTCCAGCCTTTTCTGGCCTTCTCACCAGGCTCACCTGGACCATGTCCTGTTCTGCTCTGAAGGCTACCACTGCCTGTAGCCTCCTGGTGGCTCTGTGTCTCCTAACGCATAGGGTCGCAGCTCAGTGCCCTCCACATCCTGACTCAACCCTGCTTTTCTGCCAGCCCTCCTGACCACGTCCTTCAGCCTCCGCCCACACTTTCTTTTCTCAATCTGACCTCTGAGAAGGAGAGCATCTCAGAGTCCAGTCCTCAGCCAGCTAGCTCCCAGCCACTCACTGACAACCTACACCCTCCATCTCCAGTCACATCCTTCCTCCTGTGCCTGAGACTAAATCCAGAAGGAGAATCTGCTCTGAAACGTGAAATGGGGGCAAAAGGAGAGGGAGTCTGGCTGTCACATTTAAAGAATTGTTATGTGGGAAGGAGTCTTGAAGATCTTCCACGTTGGCCTCCTCCTTAGTGAAGGAATTCCTTCCCGGGGTCCCTAATGAGTCCTCAAATTCCCTTGTCAGCCTCATGGAGCTGATCATTCCATGGTTGAGCTGCTCTTATCCTTGGGAATGTCCATCCATCAGTTGTACTAGTCCTTTCTGAAACAACCTAACCATGGCTACAGCGTCCACTCTCCAGTTCCAGGGCACCTAGCTGCTTCTTGGACTGCATGACCCACGTCTTTTATCTCAGTGGTCTCCTTTCTCTGGGTTCTTTCTCACTTCTGCCCAGCTTCCAATGGAGCCTTTGACAGTTCCCCAGCCCACAAACATCCTTTGTTAGGGACTGAAACCCTAGGCCTCCTTACTTGTCTCTCACTTGGTAGTGGCTCCAGTGCCCACACACATCTTCGATTCCGGCCTTTAAGTGATCCATCAGCTGCCAAACCCAACACAAGTAAAGGATAGAGAGTCAAATGCTCATATTGAAGGACACAGCAGGAAAGCTTAGACTCTTTGGAAAACAAAGGTGGCTTTAATTGACTGAAGCATATCCTCTTTTCCATCACTCTGCTCATGTAATAAATATGTCATGCCTTTCATAGTAATTCAACTGAGTTTCATGATTTAAAGACTCTGTAGATAAGTTTCTTGATAATTCACATAATTTGCAATAAAAACAGGGCATGTGGCATTTGCTTTGAATAATACTTTTCTACAATGACCTAGGAAATGCCTCGTTACCGAAATCAAATGAAGGCAAAGCCTCATAACCAACTATTACTTTTAATTTCATTGCAAAAGAAAAGAACACAGCAGTATCCAATCATACAGTTTCTGAAAATGTAATTCTATAGATACTCTATTATAATAATAACATATAACAAAATGCCTACATTTCTTGTTATTTTATCTGATCATTTAGTCTAAGTATTTATATTTCATCATACAAGTCAGTTTTTAAATCCAAAATTGTTTATAGAAACTTAGGGGAAAAATACAATGTTCAAAATAATTATGTATTAGCCTCCAAAACATTTAAATTTGAAATCATTGAAGTTTATACTAGATTCTAAATATTTTTAGAAAAATACATTCAAATACTAAATTCATTCTTCAATAATTAACTCACTGTGTTCTACCAATAATGATAATTTTTTCAATAAAAAAGGAAAATGAAAAAAGAAAGGAGTGAAATATCCAAGTTCTATGGACTTAGGTATATTATCTAATTTCTTAAAATAATGAATCAAAAAAGATAAATATAGAGACAAAATATATAATCAGGTTAAGGCATAATATATTTTAAAACAGTTATTCCCTGTTCTCATCTGTTAAATATGTATAAATTGCCTTGAAAATTTTTTATTTTAGTTTTATGAAATTTACATAATTTCCTCAGGTGACCTTGACCATAAAATTCAGGACAGACTTTGTAAGACTTTTTCAGTTTCTTCAGTATATTAGATTGTAATCTCTCAGGGATACAATCAATGTAAAATTTTTCAATCATCACCTCAAAGCTTGAATCTCCTTTGAAGCAACTACTCCAAGTGTTCCCAATCACTGCTAGGACATAGCCACTTCATCTTTGGGTGTGCCAATCAAAACACAATTGTCAGCACGCTCTTGTATTAACTGAGCTGAAGTCTCTCTCCTTTTATACACTCATTCTCATTTCTATTCCTTAAACCCATACAGAATAGCATCTCTTCATTGTGCTGAGCTCAAACAAATGGGTAGAAACCATGCTCATCTTCATATTTATCTTTGCCAGAGTGGGATGTTTTCACCAAAACCTGCCAGCAGACCACCTCTGCAGAAGTAGTAGCAGCCTTTACCCCTTCCCTGGTTAGAGCTCAGAAGGAGCAGAAAACCCCATATTCCACTGAAACAATGGTGTTAGAAGCAAGTAGGGTAATTCTGAATCTTAGTCCCTGTGGTAGTTTTGTGAGGTATCAACTTAGCTGGGTAAGTTCTCAGTTATTCAATCAAACACTAGATGTTGTATTTTTTAGATGTTATTAAAATCTCTCTTCCTCTCTCTGTATGACTGTGTGTGTATATATATTGTGTGATCATATATATACATAGATCATATATATAATATATTTACATTATATATTGTGATGTAATGACCACTGTGTGATCATATATATATACATAGATCATATATATAATATATTTACACACACATATATATAATGGATGTATATATACATACTACTGGTTCTGTTTCACTGTTGAACCCTGATGGAGCCACCACTAGCCTGGACCAAAAAGGAGAGAGGATAAAATGAAAGAAAGCAAGGAGCTGGCTGATAAAACCATTCAGCTGGAAGCCTGCACTACCTTTATGAAAAGGGAAGTATTATTTAGAAGGTGGAATCCATGAAGTAGAACAAAGAATTACAGGGAATTATTCCCAGGTCTTGAAATTAAATAGAGCTTGCCCCAGGGAATGACGAAAATTTACTCAGAATCAATGACTTCCCTTTTCTTTCCATTTCCTCTACCATTTCTGAAAGAAAGCTGTCCTACAACTGTCCTACCATACATTCTGAGAGCAGATAGCTTGTAAGCCCTACAGGTTCACAGATGAAGAATTGTGCCTCTGGATATTATACCTGGAGCCTCACTCGGGTATTATATAGGTAGCAGGTTGACTTAGATTTGCTTAATCAGCTGAGGTTAAGATAGAGAGAATAGTGGGAATTATCCATGTGCACTCAATGTAATCATAAAGATCTTTCAATGTAGAAGAGGAAGTCAGAGGACCACCCTCAGAGCCATACAGCATGAGAAAGACCTGAGCAGCCCTTCCTGGCTCTGAAGATGGAAGGGGCCATGTGCCAAAGCATGTGGGCAGTCCCTAGAAGTCGGGAGAGGTAAGGAAACAGATTCTCGCTTAGAGCTTCTAGAAGTCCAGAAGAGAATGTAGTCCTACAACATCTTAATTTTAGTCCCATAAAGCTCATTTCAAACTTCTGCCCTCCCTCTAAGATAAATCTGTCTTGTCTTAAACCACTAAATTTGTGGGAAGTCCTAATAGCAGCCATACGAAGTATCATAGTTACTGTTGGTTGAGCCGAAGAGGAAAGGAGCTTTAAGTCAGGTGATATAGACACATGTTATCAAAGGTAACAAATGCAAAACATCTTATTAACATATTAGTGTGACAAAGTGATAACGTACACGAATGTGAAGTTCTTCATTGATGGATTCTTTTTTGTTGGTCTTTTTAACATCCAGGTACCTGACCAGAGGGCCAATTGTGATCCCCTAGATCAGAAACAATAAAATGAAGTGTTTTGTTGTGGTGAGATTGTCACTATAGACAGCAAATCTCTTAGCAAAACTATTAGAACATTCAATGTGTATGCATTTGTTTTATACTAGTGTCTACTCCATAAGTGCTCCCATATTTACTTTTCTTTCTTTCTAAAAGTTAATTCTTTTAAATGCTACAGTAAAATAGTTATTATAGCCTGTATTTGAATGTGGGAATTTGGTCTTATCCCTTAAAGTAACTTTTCATTAGTTCATTAAGAGCTAACTTCCCTGACACAAAAACTTGCACTATCCAACACTTTTTCAGAGATACATAGTAGAGTGGCTATCATTCACCTATCACCCAGAAATATTTTGATTCATACATTGAATTGATTAAAAGGCAATATATTTGAGAAGATAAAGGGTGACCACAAAGACGATCGAGAAATAGCTAAGAATTTTACCTGACTATTGAGCACAGATCTGAAAATTAGATGAAGGGCTTTTATTTTTATTTTTCTAACTTAATAGTTCTAACTGTATGGCAGGAATTTCCTTGAAATAGGAAAAACAATTTACTTACCTGAATAAATGTAGTAAAATATATAACTACTAGAGTAGCAGTGACAAACATTTTCTTCCTAGGAAAGAGAGACAGAGGAAGCAAAAATGCAAGTGAAAAACTTCCAGCTCCTCGAACACCACTGTAGAAAATTATGCACTGGTCCTTGATGGAGAAGGGGAAAGTCCGAAACTGGTTACTGACATAGAAGAGAGCAAACACGCCTAGAAAGGGGAAAATGCGTGTTAGAGCAGAGGCTTCACAGACGAGCAGAGATACAGTGCCAGTGAACGGGGTTGCATCCACACGTCCCTCGCAAACAAAACTCCTAACTGCAACACCCATGGTCGTCCATCCCACATAGCATGTCCCTCATGTATTTTCACTCTGTGGCTAGTTGTAAGGCAACACTGCTTCAAATTGGAATCATTGCTGGTAGCTTCCTAGGGTGTATATTGTGATGTGTGTGTCTGTGTGCTTACTGTTGGGGTCTGGCTCCCCAAAGCCGGCTGACCTGGTTTCATTACTCAGCACAGCATGATTAGAAAGTGAAAGTGACTAGAAATCAAAAGCAAAACGGGAGCAGGGTGAGAGCAGCTAAACAGAAAGCAAAAGTAAATCACACAGCCTTTAGAATAGCAAGGAGAGGGTTTGTTTTGTTAAAGAGGAAGTTCAGTGCCCTTCCACAGAGATGGAAGTGGGTCTCTCTAGAGAGAGAGGAGAGAGAGACCCCACCACAAAGGCAGTGTCAAGGTATAAATACCCTCTTTCTCTCCCTTTGAAATTGTTTGTGTAACTCTCTCATTGGCCTGTCTGCCTCTCCCCACACCTTATCCTTTTCTGTTGGCCATTGATACCTCAGACCCACATTCTCTTCCTTTGGGGGTAAGAATGGCCGAGTGCCAATCTGCTACTGATCTTACCAATACTTGTGGCATTTGTGGTACGCCGTGTTCGCTCTATGTCCAAATACAGAAACTGCATTTGGTGCAGGACGTGCTTGAGCAGTTGAGTCACAGTGTTCCCATAACGTTTCTGTGGCCCTTCCCGACTTCCTTACTCAGTGGGCCGGGCTTTCCTCCTATCCCCCTTGAAGGCCCTCACTTTGTCCCTGCTCATTGAAAGTAATACAGATCTTGATTTTTTTTTTTTTAATGTAAGGGATATATTTTCTAATCTGTATTCATAATTTTTGCTCTGCCTTTTAAAGCTAGTCAAAGCAAGAATGTTGTTGGGGGGATAAATGCATTTTTATCATCTCATATTTTTCACTGGATATCCCACAGAAGTAATTTAAAAATGAGAGGGTCCCTCTCAGTGCAAGGTGAGCAAACCCTATATGGTTGGCTCCCTTTTGAGGTTCAATGCAAACAAGGAAGGAAGGTGGCAAAGGTGGGGCAGGTAAGTGCTTCCTATTGCCAGTGGGACTCTTAGATGGGAAGTGAAGGGCAGGGGAGCTTGATAAAAACACAAAGCTGGGCTCCGTGCCTGTAGCTCAGGGCTAGGGTGCCAGCTACATACACCAGAGCTGGCTGGTACGAATCCAGCCCTGGCCTGCCAAACAACAGTGACAACTGCAACCAAAAAATAGCCAGGCATTGTGGCCAGTGCGCGTAGTCCAAGCTACTCCAGAGGCTGAGGCAAGGGAATTGCTTGAGTCCAAGAGTTTGAGGTTGCTGTGAGCTGTGATGCCACAGCACTCTACCCAGGGCGACAGCTTGAGACTCTGCCTCAAAAATAAATAAATAAAAACACAAAGGTGTTTTCTTTCACATGAATTTTTGATCCCCAAGTAGCCCACACGACTTAGCGACTACCCATGCAGAGGTTACTACTGGCAAGTGTCTATTCCCCACATCTATGAGTAATTAAAGAAGTGGTTTCATCTTAGTATAATACAGCTGTGCACATCCTCAGGTACTTCTAATCACACAGATAATAGTGTGAACTAAATAAAATCTCGAGCCCCCCAAGCTGGTTCAATGGGGGTTCCTAAAGCTGAGTTGCTGGCTGTAGGAAGTGAGGTCAGACATGCCCCCTCCATGCTGGTGATATTCTTTGTAACAACAATAGGTATTAAATCATTATCAGGCCTGTAGCTATACAAGGCAGAGCTTAAACCACACCTGCAGGACATTGATTTCCTTAATAGATCACTTGAGTTTCCATAAATGTCCCCGGTTTGTCTCTGATTAACAGACATACTTACTTGAAGTTAAAACTTTCTAAGCCTTTCCAGGGGTTCTCATGAGACCTGTGGGTCATAACCCCTTTGGGGGTGGAACCACCGTTTCACAGGTGTCACCTAAGACCATCCTGCCTGTCAGATATTTACATTACAATTCCTAACAGAAGCAAAATCACAGTTATGAAGTAGCTGTGAAAATAATTTTATGGGTAGGAGTCACCACAACATGAGGAACTATATTAAAGGCATTAGGAACGTTGAGAACCACTGCTTTAGACAAAGCTTCATTTCTTTAACCAATAACAAATCAAAGAATCTTTAAACCCACCTGTAACTGCCAAGTTCCCCCTGCTCCCCCCCCCCACTTGTGTGATGTCCCTCCTTTTTGGGCCAAGCTAACATACGCCCTCCACTTGCTGACTTGGGACCTGCCGTGTAGTTCCTGCCTCCATGAATGTATTATACAAAACCAAACTGTAACCCAGCCACTGAAGGACATTTTCTCAGCACCTGTTGAGACCGGTCACATACGTTCAGATCTGAACAAACTTCTTTAAATTATTTCACAGGTTTGGGTTTTTTTCCCCCCATTAACAATAGGCACATCAATTATGTAAAAGAACAAAATATAAAATTTGTCACTTTATTCTGTTTGTCCTGGTTGCTCCACCTACCAGTCAAGTGACCTCAGGCGAGGTTCCTAATTGTTTCATGTCCTTGGTCTGTTGATTGGCTTAATGGAGATAACAGTAGTATTTACCTCAGAAGGTGGATATGAAGACTTATTATCACTAAAAGGTCAGGCACTGTGGCTTGCTCTGGGAGGCTGATGTGGGAGGATTGCTTGAGCCCAAGAGTTCGAGACCAGCCTGAGCAAATTGAGACCCTCCTGCTTCTACTAAACACAGAAAAATTATCGTTTTAAAACAAGTGATCCCTCACCTCCTAGATTTTGAACTCTCATAAACATAAATCATGTAACCTAATCATATGTATCCTCATATTAACCTATAATAAAAAATTAAAAAATAAATAAAAACAGAAAAATTAGCTGGGTGTGGTGGCACATGCCTGTAGTACCAGCTATTCAGGGGGCTAAGGCAAGAGGAACACTGGAGCACAAGAGTTTGAGGTTGCTGTGACCTAAACTGAGGACACAGCACTCTGGCCTGGGCAACAGAGGGAGCCTCTGTCTCAATCAATCATCAATCAATAACAGAACAGGGCCTTATGTGTTGTAAGTCTTCATGAGTGTGAACCACTTTGTGTATTAGCTACAATGAGCCAGGATAGAAAGAGAACAGGCCATGAGTAGAACTGGATTCTGACACGTGGCTCCATCAATCACTGTGACTTGGCCAAGTCCCTGTCTTGGGGGCTATTCCATCAATTCCCTCAACTATAAGCTTTGGGGTTGGGCTGGATGGTCACTAAGAGTCAGCATGTTGAGGGGCCTATAATCTCAATTGTCTCCTGAATGGTTTCTTTTCTTGTTGGTTGAGCTAAAGCTCTAAGGATGTTACTTCTCTTGGTATTAGCTCTATTCCCCTACAGATTCCTGGGGGGAAGGGTGGATATTAGCACTAAAAGGAAACTAAGAAATTTGTCCATATCCATCATTTTGTGGTTGAGGAAGATTTTGAGTAATTAAATGTCCGTCTAAGATTAAATAGCTCATTAGTAATAATACCAGGCTTTTATTTGAGATGATAAACTTATATTACAGTTTCCTCAATTCTTTTCCTCCCAGGGCCCCAAGAGACCCTGAGTTGAATATTCTGAGTTACTGTTATGCATATTTTAGTATTTCTGTATTCTTGTTATTCTTCTCTAGATTCTATAACTCATCCTAAATTAATTTGGAATTGAAATTTCCAAGATAATTTCTCAGTCATTTCTTCCAATTTCTCCTTGAGTAATTGGCTTGAAAATGTTGGTCAAAGTCATTTAAAAATAGAATTGCTTCTAATCAAAAGGCAACATAGATATTGTAGCTCAGTGCTTAATATTCTTTTCTAGCTCCTGAAATATAAATGTACAAGATAAATGTGCAGCCATGAGATCTCATTTTAAGATTTCTGATTCCAGTTACATGATAGGGTTGCCTTTACTAATTAATATTAAAATAAAGATTCATTTCCTGTCTTTATTTTTTGTTTGCTATATTATAGCATGAGGCTCAAGCACTCAACTCTCCATTAAAACCACCTGTACTATTTAAGGAAACATTTTTTTAACAGTTCTCGTCATAGGTAGAATATAATTCATGAGATCTCACTTGCCCTGTAGCAAAAGCATAAATAAAATGCCCACAGTTCATAATCTATATCTGATTTAAGGTGCAAGATGGCAAAGAAGTGAAGAGCAAGTGATACATTTACTGAGTTATATTTAAATGTGTAGATGTGAAAGTTCTCTCTTTAATTAGAAAAAAAAAAAAAAAAAGAACAAACTATTCCTTGCTCCAGCTTGCTTTAGTGCAGAATCTTATCAGTCACTAATTACTTGGAGCTGATTGAGGGAGCAAACAAAAAACCTTCCTGGTCACTGCAAGATGCCTAGACTCCCCTAACCAGTAAAACCAGTTGGCATCCACTCACTACTCATTTTTTGTTTGTTTGGTTTTTGTTGTTGTTGTTTGAGACAGAGTCTCACTATGTCACCCTGGGTAGAGTCCCTGGCACCACAGCTCATAGCAACCTCAAACTCTTGGGTTTAAGCGATTCTCTTGCCTCAGCCTCCCAAGTAGGTGGGACTACAGGCGCCCACCAGAATGCCAAGCTATTTTTTTGTTGTTGTTGTAGTTATCATTGTTTTTTGACAGGTCCAGGCTAGGTTCGAACTGGCCAGTTCTGGTGTATGTGTCTGGTGCCCTAGCTGCTGAACTACAGGTGCTGAGCCTCACTACTCATATTTTCATAGAAGGGGATAAGGAGAACTGAAAATGCAACAAAGCACAGGCTCTTTGGAACCTTGCTATCCCTTACTGATAGCCCTCCAGATCTGGCAGAAGACCAGCGTGAAGCAGATGAAGGCCCAGTTCCACTCGTGGTTCTTCCCAACGGTGGACACGCCCATGAAGATGAAGATCAAGGTCTCGCTGACACTGCTCAGCATCTTCATGAAGTACTTGATGGTCGTGTAGGATTTCTGGGACACATTTTCTTCCACATACTTTTTCATTGTCACCGCGCAGGCCGTGATTCTACAAAAGGAGCAGAGTCTCAGAGAGAATAGACAAGGTTTTGTCCCTCCAAGGCATTCGGGGATGCCACAGATGCAGGAAGCCTGTATATATCTAGAGAGAGCAGCTCCGACATTTCCTTTCTCTGGCTGTGGATTTTCCACAGATTTTTTTTCTTCCTCTTTTCCCTCCCCAAGGGGAGTTCATAAGGTAAAATAAAGTTTTGCGTGGTGGGGAAGACAGATACGGCACAGCCTTCCCACAATAAAACGGCACATACTCCACAGGGGCGCACCAGCAGCCTGCTTCTGTCTCACCCTTCCTCACCAAGGGCTTACCAGCCTCAAGTCTTACTCTCTACTTCACTCTGCCTTAAACTAAAATAAATCCACCTCAGTCGCCTAGGTAGAATACTGCCTCCAGGCCTTCATTTCCTCCACCCAAACAATGCATCTTACAATAATTGTATAAGGGACTCTTCATTTCCAATGTTTCTGACCGAGAGCCATTTAACAAACATGGGGGAAAGAAGGAACCTTCCCTGTCTTAATGGTTTTGATTTTTTTAAGGTGGAAAAATGACTGGACGCCTAGAGTTTACCTTGTTTTATTTAATCGAAAGAGGTATTTCTATGCAACAAAATTAACTATTTGTGCCTGAATAGCTGGGTAGGAGGGTGATGTCATAAACAACGCAACCGGAAATAATAAGCCAAACTGAGAAGGCTCCATCCAAGATAAACATTTGAAGGATGTAAGGACACAAGGACACAAGGGTAAGCGTGTCAAAAATGTTTTCATTAGGACAATGAACTCTAGATCTCTAGACTCTTATCCTATCTGGCCAGTTTCATTCCACGGCAAAGCCCTGGGCTATGCTGTGGTCTGAGGGGATCAGCCAGAGGCAGAGCCAGGCACATTGGTGATTCCTGCAAGCTTCCCTCCACTGTGAAATATATTTTTCTTTTTTCTTAAATTTTTATTTCAACTTTTTTTGACCATCCGTCAAACACATAAAATTTATTTTTCAAGTTAAAAAAAAAAAAACTACTCAGGTAAGATTTAGGGCCTGAACTTTTCCCCAGACTGTCTCTGCACCAGCTTCCCAGAGTGTCCTGGAGTGACATGGCTGCTATACCCTCCTCAGGCAAATCACGAGAAGGCAGCAAACGCAAATGTGGGAGACGATATTTGTTTGGCAAAGAACCTGGATCAGATTTTACAAAGGGGTAAACGCTCCTGAATCCTGGAGCACCTATGAGGGTGAGCGTCAGAAGTCACGCCCTTCCCAGATGCCTGGTTCTGGGGACGCAGCCCTCAACTTTCTTTGTCTTGCTCTGAGCCTTGCCCCTCGGTTTGTACTCACGCCAGGATGCCGGACAGGTAGAGTGTCTCAGCAGCCAGGTATGACAGGTAGCTGAACATGAAGACAATGAGCGGCTCGATGGCGGAGATATTCTGAGTGAAGCGCGTGATAAACGCGGAGATGAATCCAAACACGATGCCGAACAGCACCCCCCCGACCCCCACAATGACGAAACGGGCACATCCAGCCAAGATGTCCACAGCCTCTATGTCTTCAAATTTATGCATCTTGGTGAAGGCGATTAATATATTGTATAAGACCTAGACAAAGAGAAAAAGAGAAAAAACACACACACACATCCGTTAGGAATTAGGAATGCTTTACACACAGAGTCTCAGAATTGTGTCAAGGTAAATAATATACATGATAAATTATATAACAACAAATATTCACACGGTTACCAAACTTTTACATGCATTCCAAGTAATTGACATGAATTCAGTTAATAACACTGAATAAAAATTATAATACTCAGAGTTTCCAATCCCTGAGCACTTTCTCTGTGCCAACGCCTTTGCTAAGCTTTCTGTGTGATTTAATGTTCTTGCCTCTAAGCTCCTAACGGACCCTTCTGTTGGTGCTCTGTAATAATCGATAGGATTCTTTTAGGCATTTCTGCTTTAAAGTGAGCACCAGGTTAAGTTCCGTCATCAACAGGTGTAGAAGGGATACTACAGGAGGGAGGGGCTTCTGGCAATTTCTCTGGGGGCAGAGGAGAGACTCAGCCATGTGGGTATGAGGACACCTGGGGAGTCAGCCTGAGGCACAGCCCCTGAAAGTGATCCCTCTGTGACCTTGTAACTTCAGCCTGGGGAAAACTTGTCTGTAAAAAGCCCTGACCTGGGCCACGTGCAGAGCGTCTGTGATCTTTGGGGTCTGCTTTCCGGAACCTTTTCTTGTACCTCCTCCTCACGCAGCCTGCTCATCAGAAGGTTGTCTATGCTCTCCAGAGCACAGGCTCCCCCAGCAGCCCTGTGCCAGGGATTACCGACAGACACCGCCCCTGCTGCCTTCCAGAGGATGGTCTAGTGTGCCCAGCAACTCCTGGCCAGCTGGGGTCTAGCTGAACCAGCCACCTTCTCCAATGAGAGCTGAGCCCCTTCCACACTTGTCTCTCCTTGGGCGCCCTCCCTCAGCCCTAGAATACCATAGAGTTCCGTTATATCTTATAGTTATTCCTTGATTACAGTTAATAACGTTTTACATTAAAATTTTCCTATTAACCTACTGTGAAGTTTCTCTTTCCTGATTGAATTAGCACCCTGCTACACTCTATACACTGAACCTCATCTTACAGAATCCTGCAAACAACTCTAGCCCATGTAACACACTCTTAATTTTCCTACAATTTCTCTTCTGATTTCGAAATTTATTTTGAAGTTGCAGGAATCTATGGATCGCTCTTTCATGTTGCTCCATAGCCCAGAACTAAGACCTGGCTTCTGAGAAGTGGCAGCAGGCACATGGGTACTGAGACCTGGAGAAGAGATGAATTCAGATTTCTGCAGAAATTGAGGCCCTGGGAGAATATCAGCTGGCAAGGATGCTGCACACACCTATTAGCCTCTGTTTGTCAATGCCAGAAAAAATGAAAAAGAAAAAAAATCAGATCAGAGAGTAAAAGCTAAAATTCAGGAAAACTGTGGCTGTGATTGCATTATGTGGGCTGCAGAAGCACTGACCCTCTAGAACTGACCAGATCCGAACCTGGCCCACTCCCTCACCTCTGCAGGCTGCTCTCACCTCCCCTCTGGCCACAGGTGCTCCCACATGCTGCTGTGTGCACATGACAAGCCCTCGGCTGTGCTCCACAATAAGTGGGAAGCAGCTGCCATCCCTCACCCTGTCCCAGCCCCTGCTGACTCCCTCTGACATCACCTCTGTGAGAAAAGATGGTTGTTTTCCCCCGAGAAAGGCTGGCGATAAATGATCAACTGTGTACAAAGGTTGTCCCCAGGCAGGTTTCTTCTGTTCCTAATCATGAATAGTCACACTGCTTTGGAACCAAGGGCCCCCACATCCCACGTGCCCTCTCCCCTAAGGGGCGCCTTGTATTTGCTTGAGGGAGGTTGCCCTCTGCTTCCAGGCATTTGGTTATGGGAATGGGCTGGAGTCACTGTGTACCTGTGTGTATACTTTTGCTACTCCCCATGTATGTACAGAATCATACAAAGCTTGGGGCTTCGGAATGCCAGCTGGCAGCGAGGGGCGGTCCCCAAAGGAGCTCAGGGGTTAGGAATCCTCCCCTAGGTGCTTTCTTTGCCAATGCATTTTGCTGATGAGGGAAGGGTGTAAGGAGGGTGCACGGGGCCCTCTGTTCACAGGTGGTTCTTGGTCCTCAAATACCTCCATGGTGCAGCTCTGTCACCTTGACTCCTGTGTTACTCTCCTAGGAATGCTGTGACAACGTGCCACCATCTAGGTGGCTTATATTAACATAAAGTTCTTTCCTTGTTCTGGAGACCAGACATCTGGAAAGGAGATGTTGGTAGGTCCATGCTCTCTCTGAAGGTGCCAGGGAAGAGGTCTTCCTTGCCTCTTCTCAGTGTTGACACCCTCAGTGTACTTGGCTATGGACATATTGCTCCAGTCTCTGTCTTCACATGGCCTTTTCTACATAGCTCTTCTGTGTCATGTGGCCTTCTTATAAGGGCAACAGTCATTGGATTAGGGCCATTGTGACTCATCTTAATTCAACCAACTGTATCTGCGAAGACACTGGTTCCACATAAGGTTACTTCCTGAGGTTCCAAGTGCTTATGAATATTTAAGGATGCTAATCTACCCAGGACAGCTTTTATAACCAAAATGTCCATACTGTGAGATTAATTTATATTATAGACTAGCAGATTTTGGTTATAAATCTCTTACAGCACAAGTAAATTCCATTTTGATTTTATAAGGTCCCACCTAAGCTATGCCTTGTCCCCCCAAATAGTTCCAGCATGTCTCTTAAGAGATCCTAGGACACATGCTTTGAGCACAAGGGTCAGTGCCCTCTTTTAGTGTATTAAAAATAAATGGTCAGTAGTCAATAAGCTTGGTTAGGTAAGAGAATGTGCATAGACATTGGTGAACAGTCTGCCTCTTTCCTTCAAAGAGATGTCTTTTCTGGAAGGAGAAGCTGAGGAAGGAGAAGAAGAATCAGAAAGTTTGGTGAAAATTGGCCCAAGCAAAGAGACACACACAGACATACACACACCATGAGCATTGCATATTTCTGAAATTAGGAAAGGAATTGCTTTCAGAAAAGAAAGGCTTGTGGATATTTTGATTTGCTTAAGAATGTGCATATTAAAGTGCAAAAGTTTTCAGAAACAAAAATGCAAAGGAAATACCCACAAATGCCCCATAGTCCCTCCCTGATAAATATTATAAATACGTCTATTCTAAACCTTGTTGTCTGTCTATTTACCATCCACCTGGCATTTACCGTTCATCCATCTATCTGGGACAGTCAGAGACGCGCAGATCTCTAAACTCAGAGATTCCCACTGGCTGTTCTCAGCTGAGTTGCACGGGACAGGATCACTGAGGTGGGCCTCTTCCTAGAAGGCACAGGACTCCTCTGATGGTGTCTTTAGCCCAAGGGCTCCCTTCTGTCTGGATGTGCCCATCCAGTTTTCTGTGTTCCTCCCTCCTTCTCTCCTTTTCCTGGGGTCACTCCACACTGTGGCCTCAGGCCTCCCTACTCCAGAGACTCTCTCCCTGTTTTCCCTCAGCAATTTCCCCTGATGAACCTTTTGCACATCTAATGCCCTCTGAGTGTCTGACCCATGGACAACCCGGACAATATCTGTCTGTATATCAATCAGTTTTTCCAAAACTGTTATAATCCTGGTCTGTTTGATTTAAGCAAACTGAAGCTGTGTTTCAAGAAAACCCTGGCTGATGATTTGAAGATTTGTGACTTAGAGTTTCAAAATGGATCCAAAAGCTTCTGGGCTGTATCTTGACTTGGTGAGTTTGTTTAGTCCAATTTCACTCTCTGCCTGACTCCGGGCAGTCCACAACAGGGTCTTGGAAGCCCTGGGAATTGCACCTCTGGGGTTTAGCTCATGTTCAAAGGACTGAAGCCAAGGTGAGAAGCTTCATAAACCCAGAAAAAGCAGGTATAAAGGAGAATAAGTGGAATCTGAGAGTTTATTTGACTCTCAAATCCAGAGGGAACTCAGGGAATCTGACTGAGACCCAAAGATTTGAATATTGTTGACACAAACTAAAACTCTTTTACATGGCTTGTCAAATTATAAGTAGCTACCCCAGACTGTTCCCATGGCCTGGGAAAGTCGATCGAGCCAGCGCTGTCTCTGGACATCTTCCTGCCCTGCCAGGAAGATGCCATGGCAGTTCCAAAGCTGAAGTACTATATGTAATTAAGGAGACGACATTTACAGTTGCAGTCCGTGTGACTACATGAAAAACAGTTCTTACCTTTCAAATTACCAGGCTCTGGGTTGTTATTACAGTTGCACAAGATTTTCTTTGGATTCATTTCAAATCACAATAATGTGTGTGTATCTTTTATATATTGAAGGAAAAAGTTCAACCAATGCTAAATCCCAAACATCTCCATGGCCCTATGGCCAATGAAGAACAGGGTTAGTTGTTTTTTTTGTTTTTTTGTTTGTTTTTTTTTTTTTGAGACAGAGTCTCAAGCTGTTGCCCTGGGTAGAGTGTCGTGGCATCACAACTCACAGCAACCTCAAACTCTTGGACTTAAATAATTCTCCTGCCTCAGCCTCCCCAGTAGCCGGGATTACAGGCTCCTACCCCAACGTTCAGCTATGCTTGTTGTTGTTGTTGCAGTTGTCATTGTTGCAGGCCAGGGCCAGGTTTAGGTTTGATCCTGCCAGCCTCAGTGTATGTGGCTGGTGCCCTACCCACTAAGCTATGGGTGCCACCACAAGGTTAGACTTTTAAATATGATTTGAAGGGATGATTTTCATGTTTTCCTCATCAATACCAGGTTATTTTAGTACCACATATTGAAAAGACTCTTCCCCATTAAAATGCATTGGTTCCTTTGCCAAAAATCAATTGAGCACGTATATATAAGTTCATTTCTGAACTCTTTGGTCTCTTCATGGCCTATGTATTTAGGCATATTCAGTAATCATATTTTAATTTCTGTAACATCTTTATAATTACTGAGGCATCATAGTAAGTCTTCTAACAAGTCTTCTAGCTTCTTTTTATTTTGTGTACATGGGTCATTTGAGTTTCCAAATGGATTTTAGAATCAGCTTTGTCAATTTATGTTAAAATTTGGGGGGAGATTTTTTTATTGTTGGAGATTCATTGAGGGTACATAGAGACAGGTTACATTGATTGCTTTTGTTATATAAAGACGCTCTTATATTTGTGTCCCGTCCCCAAAAGGTGTGTGGCATCCCTTGATCCCCTGACCCCCTCCCTCCTTCCCTTTCTCAGAACTTCCTGTCCCCCACTGAGGGGCTAGTTTTTAATTGGGATTCTGCTGAAGCATTTGATCAATTAAGAGAAAACTGACATCTTGACACTGTTGAGTCTTTTACCAATGAATGTGATATTATTAGGTATTTTAAATTTTGTCAACAATGTTCTATAATATTCAATAAAAAGGTCTTGCTCATCTTTGTTGAACTTATTTCTAAGTATTATTGCTTTGGCAGTATTTTAAGTAGAACTTTAGTATTTTCTTTTGCCACTGGTAAAATTATTTGCCACTAATAATATATCAAAGTGCTATTGATTTTTGTACATTGACCTTATATCCTGTGGCCTTGAGAAGTTCACTTGTTAACTCTAGCAGTTTTATAGATTCCTGAGGATTTTCTACATAAACCATCATGCCGTCCACAAATAGACATATACACTATTTTCATAGTAACCTTATCTTTATGGTTTTTCCCCCTGGCCTAATTAATAGAATTTTTGAGTGTGAATACCTCTTATCAGGTTGAAGAAGTTACTTAGTCCTATTTTGCCCTTTTTAAAAATTTATTGTAAGTTGGTGATGAATTTTGTCAAATGTTTTTCTGCATCTACTAATACAAACTTTCATTCTGCTTACATGATAAATGACATTAATAGGTTTTTCCTGATATTTAAGAAATTTGTATTTCTGGGATAACTTACATAGTCATGATTTGTTATCTATTTTACATGGTGTTGAATTTGATTTGCTAATATTTTCTTTAAGAATTTTTTGTCCAGGGTGGCACCTGTGGCTCAAAGGAGTAAGGTGCCAGCCCCATATGCCGGAGGTGGCAAGTTCAAACCCGGCCCCGGTCAAGAACTGCGAAAAAAAAAAAAAGAATTTTTTGTTCTATACTTATGATAGATATTGGTTTGTAGTTTCTTTCCTTGCCTGGTTTTGGTATCAGGATAAATTTGGCTTTGTAGTATAGTTGGAAAGTGATCCCTCCTTTTCTATTTTTGAAGAGTTTATGAAGAATTCGTTATTATTTCTTCCTTATGGTACAGATAAGATGTCATATTTTAAAATTTGTTAATTTTTATTAGCATTAATTAGCATGATTTACTACTGTCTTTACCATTGCCTTCCTTTTAGTTACCTGAGGTTTACTTTGCTCTACTTTCTAGATTCTTCAGGTGAAGCCTTACATTATTTATTTAAGGTCTTTCAAGTATTTAATTAAGCATTACAAACTATATTTTTTTCCTTGAACACATCTTTCACTGCACCCCACATATTTTGAAATGCTGAATTTCCATTATCATTTAATGTAAATTATCATCTTTTTGTAACTTTTTTTCTTGAACCGTGAAGTATTTAGAAGTGTGTTGTTTAATTTCCAAGTATTAATATTTTCCTAGACATTACAAAGTAATTTACTTTTAGTTTAATTTTGTTGTAGACAAAGAATATACTCTGTATGATATCAGAGCTTCCAAAGTTACTAAGGCTTCTTTTATGGACAAATATATGGTCATTTTTGGTGAGCATACTAAATGCCCTTGACAAGAATATTTGGTTTGCAGTTGTAGGGCAGAGTGTCCTATAAATAGCAATCAGGATGGTTGATAACATTCAGATCCCTCATGTTTTGCCAATATTTTGCTTATTTTTTCTATCATTTCCTACATGAAGGGTTTTAGAATTTCCTACAATTATTGTGGAACACTCATTTCCTGCCTTTTGATATACCAATTTTTACTTATTCTATTTAGTTGCACTATTATTATCAGATGCATACACACATATGATTTTTAGGTATTCTTGATGCACTGGCTTTTTATCATTATGATATATCCCTATTTATTTTTATAATACTTATATCTATTTTACCTGATATTAATGTAACCACGTGAGCTTTCTTATGCTTACTATTTTCCTAGTATATCTTTTTGTATCCATTTACATTTACTTATTTATGTTTTTGTAATTAAATTGTATTTCTTATAAATAGAATATATTTGGGTCTTGCTTTATAATCAGTTATGGTAATCTCTGGCTTTTAATCAGAGTATTTAATCCATTAATATTTAATGTAACTATTATAGTTTCATTTAGATCTACCGTATGATTGTTTGTTTTCTCTCTACCTTACCCCATTTAATGCAGCTTCCTACATTGATTTTGATTTATTAGATTTATTATTCTACTTTTTAGAATTCTATTTTATCTGTTGATCATACCTCTTTGTATTATGTTTAGTGCTGCTCTGCAATAACATCCTTAACTTTTTATAATATCCTTTGAATTAACATCATATCACTTCACACAAAATAAAGAAACTTTATAACCACGTAGGTCTATTAAACATACTGACTTTAAACCATTCTTAAGAGAGTGAGAAGGTTCTTTGTCATTGCAACATTAAGTCTCATGAATTCCTTTGACAATGATAGCTAAGGTCCTAATGATAATGTATTGCATTTTTTTTTATGAACACCAACCGTCCAAGTTATGATATGGTCCTCACAATGCTCATGGATCTTTGTAAGGGTGACCTCTATGATGCACCATCTCAGACCTCCACTCAAGGGCAACAGTAGACAGATTCTTAAGAAGCTTACCTATAGTTTGCATACTATTAACTAGCCTGAAGAGAAACCCTCTACCTCATTACAAACTGTAGTAATTGTCTTTTCAGACAAGCATGAAGAGAATTACTAGGTGTGGATGAATAAACACAATGAGATAGATTAAGAAACCACAAGGGATCATGAAGAACTGTGAGTTCTCATAAAAATAATAAAAGCAAAGGGGAGGGAGAAGATGATTGAGTAAATGACATGGAGCAGAAAGAGAAATAAAAGCATCTATTTTTAAAAAGCAGCAGAATCTGAGCAAATGACCAAACTCATCTGGGATGAGGCTCTGGAATGACAATGTGATACTGAGGAACTACTTACCCAACACTCCCTTCCCTCCTAGGCACCTTGTGCAATTGTACTTGTAGTTTCTTTGGGGATGGTTGTCACTGTGTGACTGTGCCTGGCTGTGTTTTGAGTTTAAAAGAGTTTTGAACAGAAGTGATAATATGTCACTTCTGGGATGGGCATTTGCTTGCTGAGGAGGCCCTCCAAAAATCTCTCTCCTCTCTGGCACAGTGACTGGCAGTGCTCAATATCAGCCCAGGACCTTGAGTATCCATTGCAGAGGGAGAGGGCTGTGGATAGCAAAGAGAAGTAGTACAAGCAAAAAAGAGACCTCAATTTCTTACACCTAGGTTTGGAGAGATGTTCATTACCACAGCATAACCTACTTCATCCTGATGGTAAGAGATCCAAGTTCTCTAGCTTCTGAAAATGTAGGGCCTCATTACAAAGCACTTACTATTCCTGGGCTCCTGAGTGGTCAGCTATGGGCTGAGATGTGTTTCCCCAAATTTCTATATTGAAGTCTTAACCTTCAGTGCTACAGAATGTGGCCATATTGGATATGGGGCCTTTAAAGATGTAATTAAGTTACAGTAAGGCCATACGAGTGGGACCTTAATCCAATATGACTGATGTCCTTGTAGGAAGAGGAAGGTACACAAGGGAGGACACACAGAGCAAAGGCCATGTGAGGATACAGCAAGATGCTGGACACCTGTAAGCCAAGGAGAGAGGCCTCACCAGAAACCATCCCTGCTGGCACCATGATCTTGAATTTCTAGACTCCAGAACTGTGAGGCAATAAATGTCTGTTGTGTAATCCTCATTGTCTCTGCTATTTTATTATGGCAGCCCTACAGACAAATACAGAATCTATGTCTTGCTTATCGCTTTGTGTATCTGTGTAATTAATCCCCATTGCTTGGGCTTGCCATAAACTCAGTTTCTTACAAACAAAAAGCCTAACTAACCTAACTAACTACTGACCTTGTATCTCTGTGAAAAGTAGTGGAAGTTCAGAGTCATAGCACAGTACAGAAAAATGATCTTTTCTTTATTGCGTGCCAGATACTGGAAAGGTACAAAGAATGTCATAGACCTGTACTCACGAATCTTAAATAAAAAAATTGAATAATAAATATAGTTAATTTCCTAGCTTGTATTAATGGCCACTGGCACAGTAAACTCTGTCATGGGCAGTTCCTTGGCAACCACTTGCTTTGACTGTCTCTTAGAGGAAACCAACTACGATGACCAGCAATACCCAGGAAGTCCTTCATAATGATGTAAAAGAGAGAAGGGAGGAAGCTCTTTGACCTTAGACCTCACTCCTAATGACTAAACCAAACCAAACAGAATACCTGCAGCAGCCCAGGGTGGGAGAGTTAAACATGGTTTTTAGCAACACTCCCAGGGTTGAGATCCCTGAGTGTTCATTGCTTACAACCTCAGAGAATAAGGGCCAAGGTGGTGAACTGAATAGTTGTCAGAAAAATTTAATGAGGAGGAGACAAAAGTATGAGTGTGAGTCAGTAAATCCTTTTTATTGACTTCGGGTGCAGCAAAGAAGTCCCTTAAAGGAATTTCTTTCCACTTTAAAACTTTTGACATTCCTGAGCTTGAAGAAAGATAAACCATTGCCACAGTTCATAGCTGCAGTTCCCACTTACTTGCCAAAGACGCCTGAATCTGCATCTTGATGGATTTCTGCCCAGGTTCTAGACTCCTATTTCTAAAATGATTGAATAATCCCTCTGAATAACCTGCAGTATCTCAGACTCAGCAGTTCAAAATAACCCCAAGAGTAACCATCTACCCTCCAGCAATACCTGTTCCCTACCCATCATGACCTCCAGGGACCTGTCAAGCCCAACACCCCTTAGTCTATGTAAACCTTGCTTCTCCATCACTCCCCACACCAACTTGGAACAAAAACCTTAGGATTGTCTTTTACCATCTGGTGTCTGTGCACCTGTATGATATGAATGATAATTTAAAGGCTATTTAACCTCAAAACTCCTTTACCCATACAAGCAAGCATCAGATATGACCATAGACTAAGTCAGCATGTGAGTTAAGGTAGGTTGGTAATATATGTGTGTGGGGCTTGGGGGTTGGTGCACTCATTCCTTTCTAGACAGGACTTGTGCTCTGGGTTCTGTTCTGTGGGCTTCTGCACTCAGCTCTATTTGGAGGGTCCCTGTGCTCGGCCCTATCAAAGACTAGCTCTGTGATTTGTCTCCATGAGAAGAAGCTTGCTCTGGCATGGTAGATAGAGCAGTGCCTGACAGAAAATAGTTGCTCAGTAGCATTTTTTTGACTGAAAGAATGAATGGATGGATGGATGATGATTAGGACTCAGGGAACCTTTGGCTCCACACAACATGATTGAACTTCATCTTTAATATAAAGGAGTTGGATTTTATGGTGTCTCAGCTGTCTCCACGGGTATCAGTCTATCACTCAATAACAATTGAAGCTGTTTGGGGAGCAGGGGCAGAACATGTGGATTATCATGCCTGGAGGCAGCCTCAGTGGAGCCCTCCCCCACTCTCATCCTTCTGAGCAAGCCCAACAGGTTTTGCTGGATGTCATCCATGTATGCAACCCTTGAGGAAATTAAGACTGTCAACCAGCACCTCTCAGCCAACTCATGTGGCTTTTCATATGACACAGAGCAGTTTCATATGGCAGTTCAACAGACCCTCGAGAAGGCATGACAGGTAGGACTGGTGGTGGGGCATCTGTTGAAAACCACAAGACGAGGAAACCCTCTAGGCCAGCGGTTCTCAACCTGTGGGTCAAGACCCACAGGAACAGTATTGAAGGCTCACGGCATTAGGAAGGTGGAGAACCACAGTTCTAGGCTGTGTGTTCCTCCCTGGCTAAGGATTTCCATTAGCTTTTTAAGTAACCTCCTAGGAAATCTCTGTGGCTGGGAAGTATTATAATAAAATCCAGAAGAATAGGCAGGTCCATGGTTGTAGGTTAGGAGGAATAATTTACAAATGACAAGAAATAAGTCATATGCTCACAGCTTGTGGCTCATGCAAGGCAGAGAACAAAACTTGTTCACTTTCCCATCCTCAGCGCTCATCCTAACGCCACTGGTGCTGAAAAAACTGCTTCCACCTGCTTTTCTGTATTCACTCTGATTTTCCTTGAAGAGTAAAAGAGAGATGGCTTTTCTCCCCAAGTGTTACTTTTCCAAATCCATTTTTATAGCTGTTCAACCCTACCTCCTGGCAAAGAAAGGGCAACTTGCTAACCAGGGGTGCTTCATCCTTTTTCCTTTCACCTGTGAGCTGGAAAGAGTTCTAACCACCCCTAAGTGGCTCACAGCCTAGGCTGGTTGAAAACCCATTTGTACCATTTAAACTTCAAACATTCTATTTCTTCAGTTGGAAGAAAATGAACCAAATGTTTAGGAAACAAACTTGGAGAATGCCAATGAAATAGTAGTTGAGTGCTCCTCTGGGCCTACACTGCTGAATGACTAACCTATGCCTAAGGGGCAGGACTTTCGGGCTGCTGGTTAAAGGGAGAGTCTGTGGCTCAGACCCCCAAAGTGCAGGAGGTAAAGGTAGCATTCAGTGTGGAAAGGGAAGAGGCAGATTTGGTGAACCTCTGCCCTAGCCGACACATACTTTTGTCTGCTGGGACCTGCACTGAGCTGCTGCTCACTTTCCCAGCTCCTCCTACCTCCCCACCTGGTTAAGCTTCATCCCAAGTGACAGCTGCAGGTTGAGGAAATCACCAGGCCAAACTCCAACCTCCAAATATTTTGGCTGAGAACATATGTTTGAAGGCAAATGCCTGGGTCCTAGGCCAGGTGGGCATCTGGGAAAGGGAGATGCCTCACAAATTAGGGCACTGCCAAGACTTTGCATGTGGTGAAGTGTAGGAGACGCCAACATCTGAGCAAGATGATCTGCAGCTGAGGCGTGGACCTCGGGCATTCGTTCACAGGAGTTCCTTGTGGAAGAAGAGCCCCGTGCCCTCAGCCCGTAGTCATTGTTAATTTCTCCCCTCACCTGTATCATTCCCTTTCAATAAAAGGCTGGTGCGGAGGTTGCTCAGGGATACCCAGAAAGTAAGGGTTAGCCTGCCTTCCACAAGCTTGTACTTCTAATCCGCTTCTCGCCTGGTTCCTTCCTGTGCTAACCGAGACCAGGGCCACAGGAGCCCGACGGGTCGTGGAGTGAAGTCCTCTCTTTGGATGCCTGACACCAACCAACCTAGAAGAGATGGCCCTGTTTGTCTGCGGTGTAGTGAGTCCCCATGTCCATGCCATCACATAACAAGCAGATGGCCTTTCTCATGTGGCTCTGTCTCTGGCACATGAGACAGGCAAGGGGACGTTTGCTCATCACCTACCATGGACCAGGCATGTAGGAGTCCTGTTTCACGTCCTCTACACAGCCATCCTCTGAGGTTGGATTAATCATTCTCATTTGTGGAAACTGAAGGACTTGCCCCTTACTCCAGACCACCCAGCTTGTAAACCCACATCTGCCCTCTACACTGAGCTCCCTGCACCCTGGGCCAGAGGACACTGTCTACTCATACACTTATTTCCTCTTGCCTCTTGTCCTTGGAATCTGGATGGAATGAAAGGAAATCATTAGAAGGCACAGAAAGCTGCCCCAAGATTCTCTTCATGTTTGTGCTCTTCTCTCGGAAAACTCGAGACTGTGAAGTCCAGACGGATAGACAGGATGGTGTGGCCTCACGCAGGGGGTGGGGAGAGTCCTGTGCTCAGGAGTGCTTGTGCAGGGGGCTTCCATTAATGACACCAAAGACTCAGAGGTGTGCTCTGTGGGGGCTGCTCGGAATGCCTTGTGTGTCTATTCATTTCACCCCTTGCGTGACCTGCCTCTGTGTGACAGACAGCAAACTGAGATGCAGCAGGGTTAAGTGACTGACCTAAAGTCACACAGCTTGCAGGTAGTGGAGGCAGGACCCGAGTGAGGCACATGACCTCCTGTCCATACTCTTGATGCTCTTAAACAGGACATATACGAGTGAGGGGCCCTTCAAGGCAGGAAAATATAAGCCAGAAAAAAGCATGAAAGAACATTTGCCCTGGAATGAACGGGCCAGATGCGCAGTTCAGTTCACCTTCACCCTCAGGCCAGGACAGTGTGGGCACAGGACAGGTGCAGCGCGAGGTGAAGGAGGGACGGGGCCCTGGGATGCTCCTCTCCACCCAAGCCCGCCCCTGGTTTTATCACGCGCCTGGGCTCAGGCTCAGAATGCAATTCTGAGGCTTGGTGTTGACAGTTTTTCTGAGGGAAAACACCCTACTGTGCTCACTCTTGGGGGCAGCTAAGGAAGCTGTGGCCATTAGAGACCGGCTGTCCAGAGAGGGAGGCCAGCCCCGGGCCAGCCCCGGCCTCTGCACCTCTCACGCTCTCCACTGCTCCCTTCCTCTCTCGTGCATTCACTCTTTCTGCAGCACCCCTTCCTGCATTGGTCACTTACTCAGGGACCCCTGTGATGCTCAGAGCCAGATGCACGGTCCTACGATGCAGGTGCCAGGAGGGGACAGCTAGGAGGGAAGTTGGGACAAACAACAGGCGGCCAGTCAGGGCAGGCTGGTGCAGGGAGGGACGGGTGAGAAGGGACGACAAGAGGGCAGAAGGGTAGAACGGCTGGGTGAAGGGTCTCTGCTAGGAACCGGCGCTGGGGATCACTTCAGCTGAAGGGAATTGCTGGCTGGGCCCAGCAGCACAGAGGTGACCTTTCACTCTGAACGTCATAGACTAACTCCTGTTCAATGAATAGATAAATGGCTTCTCTGAGAGTCTGTGTGTTTATAATGAAGGAACTTGGGCACATGGTGATCTGGCAACTCAGCTGAGAGCCCCGAAGGACCAAGAAGGGCCGTGCAGGGATGTGAACCCAGGGGGTCTGCATCCAGGGTCTCTGCCCTTAATTACCATGCACTGCCCCCACCTCATTAAGCTGTGAGGCTTGATTGAGGAAAACTGCAGGAGCACCACCCATCGAGCCAACTGGCCAGAGTGGTGCTTACAGAGCTTCTGCCCGGCCTCTAACACTGTGCTCCCACAGGATGGGACTCAGGGGCACCAAGATGCCATCTGAAGAGGGAAGGAAAGCAGGAGGAAAACCACTCCAGGGCAGAGACGGAGAGGCACGAAGGGGCAGCGTGGAGGAGGGGCGGTGGAGGGCAGAGGCGCCCTGGAGCCAGGCTGCCTGGGTTCCTGCCCTTACCTCCTGCCCGTTGAACCCTTTAACCTCTCAGATGAGGTAGAGGAAGCGGGGAGATGGGACAGGATGGGAGATAGAAACCTTGGTGGCCTCACTTGGTTGCTTATCCAGCAGTAGATCTGTCTAGGGAAGCCAGGGCGGATCATGACTATAGAGCGATCTTCCCTACCTTCAGTGAGGCAGGGTCGTATTCTAAATCAGCTGCCTATTCAGAATGAGCTGCCCACTGCACAGTGTCCACAAGCTGCTCTGATGTAGTCTCAGCCAGCACTTGAAATAAATGTCCCACTCACCCTGAGAGCTGAGGAATGGCATTGTCCTCATTTTATAGCAAAATAGGCATGAATCTTGCCTAGAGCCACATGCTACAACCAACCTAGCAGCTGGTCTATTTTGTTGCAGTTTGCCCAGGGCTGGGTTTAAACTCACCACTCTTCGCTTATGGGGCCAGTGCCCTACTCACTGAGCCACAGGCGCCGCCCCAGCTGGTTTATTTTGGAGAAAGAGCGCAGGCTTTTCTCCTTGGGCCTGAGCCGAGACTCCTCATTAGTAACACCTGGGCCTGCCCTGTCTCCCAGCTCTTTGAGTTGGAAATTCAAAAGGTAAAGAAAAAAGAGAAACCAGTTGGAGTGAGGCTGCAGTGAACAGCCTTGTCTCCTCTGTCATACGCTGCCAGGCATCCGACTTCTTTTGTTTTATTCTCCTCATTTGCGAAATAAGGGTATTCATTCATGCCTCTTAGTAAAATTAAAGGATTTAGTAAAATACTACCAAATAAAAAGTGACCCACATGGCCTGGATAAAGCTGCCACGCCTGTCTTCCTGCTGTGATTGTGGTCATGAGATCTAACTGAGTATACTGGTTCTGCAATCTTATAAATAGTCTTTATTGTTTAAAAAAATTGTATATATTTCAATTGTACAACATGATATTTTTATATACATCTATGATATAGAGTGAAGTGAACACAGAGGTCAAGTGAATTTACAGGTCCATCTCCTCACATTGTTACCATGTTTCCATTTATGTCTGTGTAGGGGCTAAGAAATCTACTCTTTTATTTTGCAAATTCCAGGACACAATGCAGTATTTGTTATAATTTTGAAGTTGTTTGGATTTCGTCTCTGCACTCTTTACTTATTGTTAAGGGTAGGCTTCAGTGATTAGAGTCCTAACCTAAAATATTTAATGGGAAGGAAAATGATTTTCCACTTATGTGGGACAAGAGACCTGCAGGATAAGACTCATTTCAACTGTTCTGGGGCAGCTCCTCTTTGATAAGAAGGTAGCTCTTTGGCAGATGAAGATCTGTGGAGTTGTCACACATAAGCCGCAATCACAGGCCACCTTCTGGATGACTCAGACTTTCTGCTGAAAGGGCACGCTTGTGACTGCTGCCCTTGAGATGGCTCTTCCTCAATGAAAGGGTAAAGTCAAGGTCTTTAGCTCAAAATACGACTGGATGGCAGGAACTACCCGTTGCTTTCAAGCCACCTTCTAAATCCAGCCCTGGGCCTGCTCTGGTTTCACTTAGGGACCCGGCAGTGCCAGCACACACTTAATACCCACTGTGCTGTGGTTAACCACAGGGTGACCTGGGAGTGACGTGTGGGCAACACCACCGGAGCCAACGAAACAGGAGTTCTGCCCAGCGGAGGTCATGGCAGCGCCCTCAGCAGATACTCTGGTCACTTGAAAATTATAATTTTATTCTGAAATGCTCATTCTTTAAAATGTCGCCCTGGAAGCAATCAGGCTTTGGGGAAGTCAAACATATGTTGCTAGCAAAGGAATCCCAACCAGAAAGGAAGCCAAGAGTGGGTAAGATGTGAAATTTAGATAACTCAGGATGAAGTCAGACCGCCCAGCTGTGCCACAGCGGCAGCAAAGTCAAATGCTTTCATTGGTAATTAATGGAGTTTTTTTCTCGGTATAATTTTTTTTTTTTTTTTGTAGATTGTATCATGGAGTTCCTGATGAAGAAATAGTGTGTACTGGGAAAATTAAACAGGTGGTATTTAGAAATGTATTTCTTAACCTCTCTAATAATTTATGAAGCAGAAATTGAATAATTGCCTCGACATGGATGGTTAAAGGGTGGCCCTGATGTTATCACAGATGAAGGATGCCAAGGGCATTCTCAGTAGCAAGGATAAGAGTAAGCACAAAATCCTAAAAAAACTTGGATATGAATGAAATAAAGTTATCTCTGGGAAGTAAACAAGGAAGTAAACCCGCAGTGGCTCCCAGTGGATTCCCAGACAAGGACTCCATTGTAACAAACTTATACCTTTGTAAAACTTACTCAATTGTAATGAAACAGGAAATATGAAAGTGTCTAAAGAAAGAATGGGTGGGGAAAAGGGAACCTCGGGGCTCATGGAGCCCACTGTGGGAAGAGGTGTGCATCCTTGTTCTAGGCTCAGCATTAGTTTAGATCAAGACACCTTGGTTCTCTCAAACTAAAGATGATAGATGAGTAGTCCAGCAATCATCTCAATGGTTAAAAACACAAAATTCGCAGGGCGCATTGGCTCACGCCTGTAATCCCAGCACTATGGGAGGCTGAAGAGGGAGAATTGCTGAAGCTCAGGAGTTCGAGACTCGCCTGAGGGAAAGTGAGACCCTGACTCACGAAAAAAATGGAAAAACCCAGCCAGCACCTGTAATCCCAGTGGCTTTGGGAGGCTGAGGCAGCGGGATGCCCACAAGCCAGGAGTCTGAGGTTGCAGTGAACTACCAAGCCACTGCACTCTGCTCAGGGGCACCGGGTGGGACTCTGTCTCAACAAAAGCAAAACAAAACATAAAATTCCAGGGTCTTCCCCAAGATAGTCTGAGTCAGTGGGTATAGGGTAGATTTGAACACCCCCAAAACTCATCAAACCCACAGTGTGAATATGGGGCATATGGCCTGAGGTCTACCCTTTAAGAAGTGAAGTGTCTCAATTCTGTGGTGGTCTGCAGTCCAAGCTCCCCTGGAACCTCTCTGACTACATGGCTGTTTGGTAGGTTTGCCCAGCATAGAATATACAGGTCTGATGACCCCAGTCTCTTGACTCAACAGTTTGAGATTCTCATCGTGAATAAATAAATTGACTTTTAGCTTCATGTATGGGTCTCCTTCACTTGATAAATCTGCTTAGATAACTTGGATTATTTTCCAAAAGAGACTTTTCCTCTCTGGACTATTTTTCCATAAAGTTTTCACAATAAAAATACTGTATGCCATGTGAATTAAACAGTTAATTGTAAAGGGAGAGAAATAAGTTTTAAAAAAACCAAAAAACAGCATTTGCATAGCCTTTGGCTAGACACAATTTCTGGAAGTAAAATATGGAACCCAGGAACAATAAAAGAGTCCAGTAGTAGATCTCACTGCATGAAGGTTCAAAACTTCTATAGGATAAAAGATACCATCATCTAAAAAAAAATTGAGTGATAAAACAGAAGAAAATACTTGGCTTTAATGTAACATTAAAAAGTTTAAAATTGGCTTGGTGCCTGTGGCTCAAGTGGCTAAGGCGCCAGCCACATACACCTAAGGTGGCGGGTTCGAATCCAGCCCGGACCCGCCAAACAACAATGACGGCTGCAGCTGGGCGTTGTGGTGGGTGCCTGTGGTCCCAGCTACTTGGGAGGTGGAGGCAGGAGACTCGCTTGAGCCCAGGAGTTGGAGGTTGCTGTGAGCTGTGATGTCACGGCACTCTACCCAGGGGGACAGCTTGAGGCTCCGTCTCAAAAAATAAAAAAATAAAAAATAAATTAAAAAAAAGTTTAAAATTAAGCTAATTTATTGAATTCCTACAAATCAGTTTTTAAAAGCCAGTAGCCCCAAAGAAAAATAGGCAAGATATAACATTTGTCTACAATAATTGGGACATATATATTCTAAAAAAGTATTTATTGTTTACCTGAAATCTGAATTTAACTCACTGTCTTGTATTTTTTTAAGCCTGTCAACCTTGAAAAGATATGGATTTCCAATTTACAGCATGAGAAACAAGAATGATCCACAATGGTTGAAAAGTTACTGAATATCATCAGGCAAATTAAAACAAACATTAGCAATATATTTTTGCTCATTAGTGTGGAAAACATTAAGAATCCTTTCTTGTCAAGGGTATAAGAAAATACACATTTAATGTACTGTCTATGGAAGGATAAGCTAATAAAGACATTCCAGAAAATCTTAGGAAACTGTGGTGTGGCCCCAAATTAAGGCTCAGTGTTTTGTGCTGCCTTGACATTGGGAAAATTAGGAAGACTAATGGCCTAGTCATAAGTTCTCCTCCCTAACATGGCTGGTGGGTAAGGTCCCCAGCCAAAGAAATCTCCTTGTCAAGGGGATCAGCCACAGTTGTGCTTATTACTGAGTAGCAGACTTCAATTTCCTGCCAACCCTCAAAGTTATTCAAATAAGCCAATCACAACCTCCTGGGAGAACTAGAGAACATCTCACCCCCATGTTACTACTAAGCCTGCCTCCTGGGGGTGGTGAGTATATGTAAACAAGAAACTCATCTATCTCCTGTCTGATGTTATGTGTTTGACCATCTCTGTAACTCTGGAGTGAGAATCTCATATTCAGTAATGGTGATTAATAGGAACATATTTCAAATTTAACCTGTAACTGTCACTCCTAAGATAATATCCTATAAAAATATTCACAAATGTAAAAAGAGAGGCATGCAGAAGAATATCCAATATTCACAGTAACATTGTTTATAAAAGTGAAAAGTCTGGCTCGGCGCCTGTGGCTCAATCGGCTAAGGTGCCAGCCATGTACACCTAAGGTGGTGGGTTCGAATCCCCAGCCTGGGCCTGCTAAACAACAATGATGGCTGCAACCAAAAAATAGCTGGGCGTTGTGGCGGGCTCTTGTAGTTCCAGCTACTTGGGAGCCTGAGGCAAGAGACTCTCGCTTGAGCCCAGGAGTTGAAGGTTGCTATGAGCTGTGATGTCCTGGCACTCTACACAGGGGGATAGCTTGAGGCTCTGTCTCCAAAAAAAAAAAAAAAAACCCAAAAAAGAGTGAAAAGTCACAACCAACTAACCCATCGGGAGATAGTCAAATACATTATTATAACAACCTATGAAATACCATGCCACAGCTGACAAGGTAGAGAAAGAATTTCAAGACTTGTTACATCTAAGCAATAGATATAATATACCCACTGTATGTAAAAAAAAAAAATCTACATCTATGTGTATATATTTGTAAGCACATACCATAAAGATGGGGGTGCTAAACTGGTAAAAATTGTCTCTTGCCCAGAGCGGGAGAAGAGAAAATAGAAGATTTTGTGTTTAGTCCTATATAGTTTTGTGCTGTTTGACTCGCACTGGAAATGCATTCTAATATTAATGTGCTCTGATAGAAATTTTAAAATAAGAAAAGTATTAAAACCTAAGGAGGTCACTCCCAGGTCCTTCTCAGCCTCCCATCAGAAGGAGGCCTAAGCAGGAATGCCCCAGTCACCTTTTTCATACGAGTCCCGCAGTTGGGAGATACATAAGCTAACACGTTTTTGCTTCCTTCGTCTCGCCCCTGAACCCTATCTTTTATTTAACTTCATTTAATGCAGCATATTTTACAAGTTTATAAAGGGAATGGGAGTAAGGTCTGAAGAATATGAGACAACATATAAAAACATAAGTTACTACCTTTGCTAGTGTGAAAACTCAGAACAGCCATTCACAATGGTTTCTGCCCACTAAGTGAAAAGCTAAATTTAACTCAAGAGTTCTAGGTGCCCTCTGAGGCCAGGCGTGGTGGCTCCGGCCTGTAAACCTGGCATTCTGGGAGGCTGAGACAGGTGGCAGAAGGATCCTTTGAGCTGAGGAGTTCCAGACCCGCAAAAGCACATACAACACCCCCCCCCCGACCCCGGCCGCCCCCGCCCTGTCTCTTCTAATAGAAAAATTAGCTGGGTGTCATGGCGGGCACTTATAAACCCAGCTGCTTGGGAGGCTAAGGTTAGAAGGATGGCTTGAGCCCTGGAGTTTCAGGTTGCTGTGAGCTAGGCTGACACCTGGGCAACAGAGACCCTCTCTCAAAAACAAAAGAATTTGTAAAGAAACTAGCAGGCTTGGGAACGGATGGCAGGGGGCGCTAGTGAGCCGACATGTATACAACGCTGACCTTAGGGAAGACAGCGCATCCCGGGACACCCCGCCAGGACCGACGCCTCTCCCTGCCCCGCGGTGGCAGTCATGTTCGAGCCCCCCTGGCCCCAGGGACAGCCTCGGTGGCCGCCGCCCGCCGCCCTCGGTCTCTCACCACACTGATGCCGTCGTTGAGCAGGGCCTCCCCGAAGATGATAAGGTAGAGCTGCTCGTTCACACGCGCCTCCTCGAACACGGCCAGCACGGCCGCGGGGTCCACGGCCGAGATGAGGCTGCCGAACAGCAGGTTCTGCAGCAGGTTGACGTCGCCCAGCCCGAAGGCCTGGACCTGGCAGACGAGGTAGAGTGAGAGGCCGATGCCGAAGGCGTTGATCAGGGACCCCAGGCCGCCCCACCACAGGATGGAGCCCAGGTTCTCGAAGAAGGGCCGGGTGGGCATGAAGTATCCGCCCTCCAGCACGATGGGCGGGAGGAGGTACAAGAAGTAGATGCTCGAGTCCATGACCGGAGGCGACTTGTGGTCGGTGCCAAAGATGATGGCACCCACCAGGACGCCCACAAGGATGAGGAGGCAGCTCTCCGGCATGAGGTGCGGCAGCCTGTGGTAGAGGTGGAAGCCTGGGGAGGGGCAGAGAGCCGCAGTTAGAGGTCTGCAAGTGACCGACTGTATCGGAGGTCTCGAAAAGCCGCACGGGAGTGACCCTGGGCAAACTGCCTGGCTTCCCTGAGCCTCACAGCCACCTGTAGCAGGAGCTGGACGTGTCTCCCCGGCTGTCCATGAGATCAAGTACTTAACATGCCAGGCTCAGCACAGGTGACAGCACCATGCTCAGCCGGCTGTCCCCACCCCCCGTTTCCTTCCTGCCTTCCCATGGTACCGGGGACTGAGAGGACATCTGAGCAGAAAGGTGAGCAGAGGCTGCAATTCTGCCATGACGCCCACGTGGGGTCTGCCCCACTCATCCAAACCTCAGCATGTTGCAAACCTCCCTGGACCCTGTCCTCACTTCACCAAGCAGATACACAAAAATGATAGTCCTTTATTTGGTCTCCCTTATTTAACCAATGGCACTGCCAGTTTGGTCAGCCACCATGAGGGATACCAGATCCAATCTCAGAAGCTTTCCTCCACCACCTTCACGCAACCGGCTCTGTGTTTCCTCACTCAGCACTGGCAGTGGCTGAAGGCCATCCCCATGTCTCCCCTTATTCAGCCATCACCTTTGTGTAGGGTGTCCCCACTTTTTGTCCCAATATCACATTGTCCTTCTGATCTCCAATATCACCCTAAACCCCAGAGCTGTCACATCCTCCACTATCAGGGAATTTTTACAACTGGACTCTCTGGCTCTCTCTGCCTGAGACTTGGAAGGCACACAGAGCACTTCATGGGTTGTGAACCAAGGACATTTGTTGAGGGTCCCTGTGCAAAGCCTGACACACTGTTAAGGACGTGAGAGGTAGGTGCTGTGACTCCCACTGTGGATGGAGTTTTAGAAACAAGAACTGAACAAATAAGAAGAAAACAATACGGCAGATAAGTGTATTAACAAAGGGCACAGTGAACATCCCAACTAATGTGTTAAGAGGTTAGAGCTCAGCAGGTCACACACCATGCTGTTCTCTCCCCATCTGTCTCCATAAACCCTGCACTACCTTTATACACATCCTATACCATAGCCAACCAAGTGCCTTGTCACTCTGAAGGTCTTTCCCCTGTCTTGTCTCCTTGCTCTATTATCATGGCTTGGCTTGTGCTTTTCTTTGGTCCCTTTAGGTCCTGCTCAACCTTTGAGGATAAACTTTTCCCAGCATCCTCCTGATTTCATAATTTATTTCCCTTTGAATTATCAAAGCACTTTATCTGTACCTATCTAATAACAATGATCCTTGCTTACCATTTTTGACTTTACGAATCTGTAAACTCCCCAAACTCAGGCAGCATGGTTTACATCCCCATAAACGCAAGTGCTCCCCAAGTGCTTAGGAGAGTATCTGTGCATAACCACTGGTTTATTTGCTGAAATCAGATTTAAGTGTAAAAATGAATGAACAAAAAGATTAAATATCCATCAGAGGTTCAGCACCTGTATCACAGTGGTTACAGTACCAGCCACATACACTGAGAGGGTGGTGGGTTCAAACCCAGCCCGGGCCAGCTAAAACAACGATGACAACTGAATCAAAAAAATAGCCGGGTGTCATGGTGGGCACCTGTAGTCCCAGCAACTTGGGAGGCTGAAGCAAGAGAATTTCTTAAGCCCAAGAGTTTGAGGTTGCTATGAGCTGTGATGCCACAGCACTCTACTGAGGGAGATATAGTAAGACTCTGTCTCAAAAAAATAAAAATAAAAAGTAAAAAAAAAAAATTCATCAGAGAAGCTTTTGCATGGGAAGAAGCTGAACATGTCATTGGAGAATGCCGGCCAGTCACATATTTAGATACCAGAATGGAGGATATTTTAGAAGGGTAAAACTTAGAAAGCAAAAGAAGAAAGACAGAAATCTCCCAGCCAGAGATTTCTGACATGCATTGAGCAGGGCCACCTGGCTGGAGCAAATTTTGAATTGGGAAAAGTATCAGGAGAGGAGTTAGAAGATGATTTTGAGCCACATAACAGAGGACTTGGAATTTAAAACTAAGGAAGGTAGTGGGTGGCCTTCTTCCCATACACTGTGAGGACCCAGTGAATGTCTGCCTAGAAATTATTAGGTTTGGTCATCCGAAGAGGATATGAGGCTCCCCTGGCCACAGCTTTGAACTTCCCATTCACTGCAAGTAGGCAGGTGAATATAATGGGGTTTCACTACCACAGGGTATGATCCCCACCCCTACTTCCATTCCATGGGCTTCAAGGCCAGTTAAAGGATCCTTCCAGAGTGCTGGCTCTTCATTCTCTAAGAGTGACTTCTTCCTGGTCTTCCTTTTCCTGCTCTGCCTTCTTCCCTTTCTGCTTTTCCTCCTCCTTTTCCTTCATTTTCTCCTCCTCCTCCTCTTCATCTTTCTCCCTCCCCTCTCCTTCCTCTTCTCCCTCCAGTAGTTTTTATTTTCATTTTTTTTTTTAAAGACAGAGTCTCACTTTATCATCCTGGGTAGAGAGCCATAGCATCATGATATTTCACAGCAATCTCAAAATCTTGGGCTCAAGCAATCCTCTTGCCTCAGTTTTTCTATTTTTAGTAGACAAAGGCTCTCGCTTTTGCTTAAGCTGATCTCTGGTTCCTGAACTTCACCCACCCAGGTATCCCAGAGTGCTAGGATTACAGGGGTGAGCCACCGTACCTGGCCCAGGAGTGTTTATTTTAACCAAAGGTAACTTTTCTTAATATGTAAAGGAAGTGGAACAGCCCACAGTGTGGGACTCCCTAGTTTGGCCCTGCTTCCAGGAATCCAGTTTCCTGAAATGGATCCAACATTCAACTGCCTTAAGTCAAGTAGCACCCTGCCCAGTTTTAGCAGGAAGAGGCCACACACCCATAAGGAGGGCACTGCAAAAGAGTGCTGTGTGTATTTCACATTTTAAAACTCTTCTCCCTTTCATGATGGACAATAGAGCCAATCACTTTGAGGTTCTATAGTTTCAGTGCTTGGAACAGACACAAACAGTAAAAGGCCTGCCTGAAAGTCAAACATGACCCCACAATTCCATTCCTCCCGGTGATTCAGGGAGCATTCTTTTATGATGATGGTCCAAGAAGTGAAACTGAAATAAAATGTAAACCACGAAGTTGGAGATGACTTTGCATTATTTTTGTCCTATATTTTTATTTTATACATGCATAGTTGGGTGTTTTAAAAAGGACTGGGGGGAGTTTGGCTGTTTTTCTGCCAGACTGCCCATGGGCAGTAGCAGGTTAACCTGTCTTCCCATGAGACGAAATCCCTTGAGGTCATGGTCATTTCCATGTCTTATGTGGTGCTCAGTAAATATGTCTGGATAGAATGAGAAATAAAAGAATGGATCCTAATAATGACAATGATTATCAATTATATTCTGATTCAGATTGTATAATAAAATCTTTAAAAATAAAACCCTAAGAATTCCACAGTGTTAAAGTTTTATAAACCATCATCATCATCATCATCATTATCATTTTACCCCTGGTAAATAAGCCATGATACATCAAACTACCAGCCCAGCACTTAACACATAGCATATATTCAATAAATATGGCTTTGTCTCCCCCTCCTTCCTTGTTTCCATATGGAATTTAAAAATAATCTAAATTCTTGAAGACTAGTAAATGTGAAATTATATTTGAATCCACATATTCTTGTTAAGTTATTTTCTTTTTCTAAAGTATTCTGGGGATTAAATCAACATAAAAACCAATACTTCTATGAACAATAGTGTCGTTAAGGTGGTTTTCACCCTGCCCTGAGTCTGGGCACTCGCAGCACCTCTAAAAAACAAGCTATCTTTTACACTAATATAAAACCAAACCTAAGATAAAATGTATCACTTCTGCATTTAGGTGTTAACTGATAGAATAACTAGTCAGTGACAGATCTAGTTTCCTGATTCCCTGATCAATATCCTCTTGTGAAGAGGAATTGGGTTGTGCAGGGGAGTGGTAGGGAGCACAGAATTTCTAGAATTGTTCACAAAGGAAAACTCCAGCACCAAGTGAAATCACCTCAAATCATTCACCTCAATCAGCATTCACGTGGTTTCCAGAAAGTTCTTAGACCTTTTACCACTCCCACTCTGAACTGGGAGTGTTATTTATTTGGAAACTCATTTTTATTTGAACACTTAAAAATGTCAGACTTTGTATAACCTAATCACTTAACAAATGGCACAAGAGTTTTTCAAAGAACAATTCCCATTCAATCTTCATACTTTACTAGCTCAAAATGAATAGCAGTTATAAAGGAACACCTAATCAATATATCACTGTCCCCAACACCCAAGATATGGAGGGAGATGAATAGAGGGAGCCCACAGAACTTAACTGCTAGACCTCAAGGCTCAACCTATATTTCACACTCATCCCACAAAAAAAAAAAATGTATATATGTACATCAAAATGTTTCATAGATTCTATCTCAGTAAGGAACCTTGTATTCAAACAACATGAAGTTTATAAATGAGGCAAAGGAGACATTATGCTTAGTAATTGGGATAATTGTATCAATTTTCCACTTTGAGATCAGTTAGTTTTAAAGGCACAAGGTGATGTGGTTAGGGATTAAATAGTCGCAGAGTATCACTTTGGTTTTGAGCACAAAGAACCCTTGGTTGGAATTTAATCCATTAATTGAATTCACTTTATTTCACAAAGGTAAAAAAGAGGTGCCCCTCTCGCTCTGATTAGCTTAGGTGTAAACCAATATTTTACAGGCAGATATTATCTTATATGCCCCCACACACCGTCACTGAGTGATAAGAGTTGCCTGTGGTTGTCTTTTCCCCTGCTTTCTGTAAATTTTCAAGGAGCACATGCCCCTTTTAAAGACTACATAGTGAGGGCTGTTGATGAAGTCCACAGTTATATAGCCACGAAAGAAGGAAGAATCTTTTACAGAAGAAACATTATGTGGTTTCTGAGATTTCCAACCTGCCTCACTCCTATGTCTACATGTTTTATTCTTTATATTTTTTACATTATAGAATTTGAGACTTTTACATGCTCAATAATGTCACACTGTTGTCACCTTGAAATAAGAAGAAACCAAAACAGCCCAGGACCCAGAAGTATACTCTTACATTCCAAAGCACAATCCTGAAGCATTAAATAGCTTGGTAAAGGAAAACAATTATGATTTTCCCTTGACTGCAGGGAGGATCATTTTTTATTTAATAGCAGTGACAATTAAAATCCTCTTAGCCCATCATCTTCAAAGCATTTTCACATTGATTATCTGGTGAAAAACAACTCTTCAAACCAGGTGTCTGGGGACTTACCAATTTTTGCAAGAGATGCTAACAGTATCCAGAGGGTGACCTCATAAGGAATTTGCACATAATCATAATCCAGTTCAAAAACAGATATCCTCTCGTCTGGCTCTGAGCTGGCTGCAGCAAAGCGAGCATTAGGTGTGTGCTGGGCAGTGGGATTTGCAGGCTTGTTCGAATCAGAAGATGCTTCAGAGCACTCAAGGGCCACTAGCAGTAACAACCAATTGCCAGGACTGAGAGTCACGAACATTTGCAAATCCATACTTGTCAGCTTCTCCTACCTAGCTGTGTACCGATGTTGGCCACACATGTGAAGTAAGGAGCAGCTGCAGCCACCTGGGTTAAAGGGAATATATGTACAGTCCGTGGGTCGTTCCAAGAAGACTCCGAGTCTGTTATTGAGTTCTGCATGTAGATGTTGTCTAATCTTCTTTAAATCTTTTGTGTTCAGGCAATGTGGCTTCCGACTCAATTGCAGTCACTCAACAGACTTGTTGAAAGTCCAGTACTCCAGAAAATAGCACTTCCATCCGATCAGGAATTGAAGAGAAATTTATGAAGGGAAAACAATATCTCTTCATTTAAAGCCATTTCCTCGCTTCATTGCATACTGGTTTCGTCTTGTGAGTGAAAATTTAAAAGGACACTACAGTCACTCTGGTCACTCTATATTTCATTGGAGTCCTGCTGTTGAAGAAGGGAATCCTTCCCTCTCTGTCAGATCCCAGCAAGGAGCGACCTGCCCAGCACCTGTTCCTTCTCTCCTCCCCCAGCTCTCTCACTTGTTTTGAATAGCCAAGGCTGCAGGTAGCTCTTGAACTACACTTAATTATTTGCTCTGATTGGACTTTTGTAAAGAAATGCCTTCTCTGGGCGCTCGCCAGAGGTTGCACTGCTGACACCTAGTGGTCACCTGCCATACGACACCTCTGGCATGTTGGGTGTTGAACTAGTAAGGTGACCAAGAAACCACCATCCAAGCCAGGGCATCTTTGAGAATAAAGAAGAGCTATGAATAATTATAACAGATTATATGTATAAACCAGAATCACCTGGAAAACTGCATTATATGTTTTCTATAAATTAAGTAGAAGGAGGCAGTGGCAACAACAATGTTGATAACAAATATTGAAATTTTTGCACACTACCAGACCCCATGAGCAATAATTCATGGAAGGAATGAAGTTTCAGCTCTCTGTAAGTTTTACGCAGTGTTCATTTAAGGAAGCCAAAGGACAAGATTCATAAACACATATAAAAGCCGTTTTTTAAAATTTAAGGTTGTTATAAGGATATAAATGATTAGGTGACATTGTCTACATTTGTTAGGAAAAGTCCAGTTGTACTTGATTCCTTCACCCAGGAGGTGGCTATATACCCATACATTGTGCCCATTAAGTGGGAGCTTACTGAGCCCCCTATTTCTCTGCTTCTCGAATCTGTTTTTTTTTTCCCCACTCAGATGGGTCTGTACTTGTTCATCTACTAGTTTCAGATTAGTCTTGAGTACATGGGAGGCTTGTTTTTCCACTCTTGAGGTACCATACTGAGGAGAATGTTCTTCAGCTCCATCCAGGTAAATACAAAAGATGTAACGTCTCTATCTTCTTTTGCTAATAAACTATGGTCTATGTATATCATGGAATACTATTCAGCCATAAAAGCCCAGTTTTGAAAAACTCCATGGCACATTCAAATTTTCCACTTTAAAGGATTTTGGCATTGTGGTCAGTTTGTTCAAAAAAAGCCATATCACAGCGTGTCTATGGAAGACTTTTGAGACACTTCTATGAATCGGTCTCCATGTCTTTTACAGCTGGCCAGGTGACCTTGGCCAAGTTACTTACCTTCCAAAGATTCTTTATCTGCAAAGGGGAGGATAACGTCTACCTCATTAAGGGGTTAGGAACATTAAATAAGATAAAGCAAGTAAAGAATATGACATACAGTTAGTATTTAAGTAAATAGAGTTTTTGTTATTGTAAATTACATTTCTCATTCTTATAAAATGCAATAGTGTTATAGTAATAATACTCAGTAGAAAATGAGAATTTACTATCTTAAGACCTCTTCTACATCAAACTGCACGGTGCTTTGTGTTTTATTCTTGGTTCAGATCTAGTGAGTGGAGGTCATCTCTGCCCCTTCACACATTTTCAGCAAACAGCATTAGAAAATGGAGGAAGAAATGAGTGAGGAGGGCCAATACCTGAATACAAGACAATAGGATTAAAAGCTCACACAGTGATTTTTTTTTTCCTCTTTCCTTCACTTTGATTACAAAATCTGGTCACTAACATGAGACCACCAGGCTGCCTACAATAAGGGGACCATATTGGGTCAATTATTTTTCTCTCAGAAAGGGCTTAGGAATAGCTTTTATGAAAAGGCTGTTTTATAATGAAATTTTACTTTTATTTAGATTTGTATTGTATTTTTCTTCTAAAAAGATGAGAATCTCCCATGATGTTTTGTGGAAAGAGCAAAACTTAAAATAAAAATATGTCTGTTCTTAGGCGTTAATTATTATCTGATGGACATTGAAAAATGCACTTTACCTGTTTGAGCCTCATTTTTCTTATCTATAAAGTGAAAATGCTGTCCATATCAAGTATCCCTTTCTGCTCTAAAATTTCAAATATTTGTGGATATATGACAAATCTGTTTAGCTTTGTCATCCACCGATGGCTGAGAGTATAATCACTGTTAGAGAAGGGATGCCAACCTAGGGAAAGAGGTAGAATAGCTTGATTTTGGCAGCAACCTACTACTCCTGGTCCAGATAAAGATTTAGCTGGGCATGGTGGTGTGCACCTGTAGTCCCAGCTGCTCAGGAAGCTGAGTCTGAAAGACTGAGTGCACCCTGGGGTTCAAGGCTTCAGTGAGCTACAATCCAACCCTGTCTTCAAAACATGTTGAAATAACATTAAATTAAAATTAAAAAGATTTTATACCCAACCTCGTCAACCCTTGGCATTACGTCCACCCATGCAATTCTTTCACCCAGATATCTAAACGCTCTTTCTAAAATGCTTTTTTTTTTCTAAAATTCTTTCTTTCTTTCTTCTTCTTCTTCTTTTTTTTTTTTTTTTTTTTTTTTTTTTTTGGTGGAGTTTTTGGCCAGGGCTGGGTTTGAACCCACCACCTCCCGCATATGAGGCCAGCGCCCTACCCCTTTAAGCCACAGGCTCCGCCCTAAAATTCTTTCTTAATCTAAGTTCCCCAGTAAATAGACTGTAAGAAAAAGTTTTCAGGAGTGGTGCAAACCAAAGGCAGCAAAAGCGAGGGGATAAGTAAAATCAAGGAAGCAGCACTTCCACAGAGGTGGCACGAGGAGCTTCACGGATGCCCTCGTGGAACAACCATAGCTGCTGAGACTTGTTAGAAATCAAAAGCAACCATTCCATCTCTGGAAATGGTCCTGAGGGCACACGGCAATTGGCAAATCTAAGTATCTGTAAGACCTGGAAGACTCTGTGGCACGACCTGTGCCCCCTTCCCACCCTTCATTTCAGTGTGAGAACCCTCCACTGGGGGTGGGTGGAGAAGAGGGACAGAAAGGGCCTACAGGGAAGTAGGAGAAAAGTTTGGCCCCCTACATGAAAGAAGTTAAAAGGGGCCCTTTAGCAAACGATGGGTTTCAGGAACCTCATGACCCAATTGGTGATGTCCTGTTCTCCACAAAATGCAGTTTCTAGTTTGTGACGCAAAAGGGAGTGATGGTCACAGTGACAGAACAGTGCACACAACAAATTTCACAAACATCACCCAACTAGTAGATACCACCATACAGATGCCAGGAAAGTTGCAGTAACTATTATGGTGGAAAAGGAAAGAAGACGGGCACATGTGGCAATGAGTACAAGAGCACCTAAAGACCCAGAGGGACCAATGAAAAGCTTTAGAGATAATTATAGGGGGAGCTGAGGTAAGATGCTTATACTTGTGTACTGACTTTGTATGGCGTTTCCTCTCACTCCCTGGGGGAACCCTTTCCCACTCTCCTGGAAAAGTCCATGGTCACTTAAATAAAAACTGTACTTCAGCTGTGCACCGCTGAGAAAAGAGTTTGGGGCGGTTTTCTTTCCTTTTTACCCTCAGGTTTGTAGAGACGACTTTTATTTTAGTGAAGCTCCAAAAGAAACAAGAGCTGAGTTGACCCCATATTCTTTCCCTACACATGACACATTAGAGAGTCATGTCTCTCCAAGAATAGTTTTCAATAGTGATCAAGATGCATTTTTCTTCCTTCCCATACTGTGTAGTCATAACTGACTTTACCAGAAAATGTTTATGCAGCACTTTTGAGACCGAAGTATCTCTTGTTTGACCCTGAGCTCTCGTTACTTTCTCCGGGCTCACATTTTTATTCTTATTTTAGGAAGAAGAAGGGAAAAGAGCAGTGATAGAGAATTGGTCAATGTTGTCCAGAAAAGTGATTTGCTTTCCAAGCCCATAGCTAGCAATTAAGCTGGATGGCCCTGGATCAAGTTCTGGTACACCATATCCTTAAATTGAAAGCCTGCATCCCAAGCTGGAGAGAAGTCAAAAGCTTTGACCCTGCTTTCAGGACAGAGGAGTTGAACTCTGTCTCTGGTCCCCAAAGTCAAACTTCCACTGCGTAGAGAGAGACAGAGGGGCCTTGTGAAGAGTGTAATCATGTCCAGAAGATTCTTCAACGTGGGGAGGAGATGCCAGGCACAACCGGTCTTGGAATAAGACAGATTTCCAAACCAGAGTTAATATCACATTTTTATCATTCTAATGTGATAACTTCCCTAAAATAGGAATTTTGCAAAGGGAAAAACTTAAAGCTGTTTGCATTCGGGCATGTCAAACCTTTTCTAGCCTCCGTTGCTCTAACTACCATAATGATGATGCCTATCTTAAAAATAGTTTGAAGATTAAGTGACATGACATACAACAGAGGGGAAAAGGCATAGCACAGGGTAGATACTAGATGAGCATTAATTCATTTTATTTCAAAGAGAGTATAAACTCCATGTAGGCAGACATCTTATATTCTTAAATATCCATAATACCATGTAATATATTACTGGTCCACGGCACACCCTAAATGTATTGGATGATTGAAGTAAGACAGCCAGCTGGCTGAAAATGAAATGTGTTACCTTGCTCTACTTTCCCATCTTGTCACCAGTTACTGTGTTCAGAAAACAAGTCACAAGGCCAGAGGATACAGACCAAAAGAGCTGAGCCAGCAATGGCACCTTCCCTATCCTTTCCCCTCCCTTCCAGGGGCTGACCCCGCCCGTCCCACCATCACTCAGGCGAGGAAGGCATAGTATGTCCGTTCTCTCTCTCCTCTTTCTAATATTAGTCGTCCTCGCCTCTCATTCCCCGACCAAATTCCTACTCCCTTGGGGTGATCGTTTCGCTGAATTTTGAGGAACACCGATTCTCATTAAGAGGGGTGGGTAACGTGCTGAAATTGAGAGAAGGCTGCTTTTGTTAGTCCAGAAAAATCAGTGATGGGTGTTCAGGCAGTTTAGATAAATGTGGCAGGCACAGGCTGGTGGGATGTGGGGCAATACCATGGGCCAGAGCAGATTCCAGTGTTCTCTTCTGCTCAGGCTTCAGGATTACAGATGGGTGTGGAGGAAGCCAGGTGACCTTTCTTCACAATTAGTTCTCAAGGAACTGGCTTGCATGCCAGTGAGCTGCTCCCATTTTCTGTGGCTGGGTGCAGAGGACACCCAGAGCCAGGCGGCCTCTGAGTGAGATGATATGCAGCTTAGGGGGCGGACTCTCAGGCAACTTATCCACAGGTGTTAAAGCTTAATCATCCTCTGGTCTCGTGGAGAGCCCAAGCCGGTGGCAATCCAGAAGCACGCAGTCATTGCCTAATACTCCTCTCACCTGTCATGTACCGTCTCAATAAATAGCTACTGCCCAGGTTGCTTGGGGTTACCCTGCGCTTATGGCTAGCCCACCTCTTGCAAGCTTGTACTTCTATCCGTGTCATGCCTGCTTCCTTTGCACAGCATCGGGGACAGGGTGATAGGGGCTGCAACAGCTGGGTTCAGGTAAATCTATTCTCCCTTCAGGGTTTCTGCCTGGTTTACACCATCTCCAATACCAGATATGTAGGTAATTCTCAAAACTGTATTACTCTGTTCAGGTCATTATAACAAGTGATCACAGACTATTGCACAGGGACAATAGAAAATTATTTTCTCATGGTGCTGGAGGCTGTGAAGTTCAAGGTCAAGATGGCAGCTGATTAGGTTTCTAGTGAGGCCTTTCTTCCTGGCCACCTTCTTGCTGCAGCCCTTACATGGACTTTTTCTGTGCATGCTGACACAGGAGAGAGGTAGATCTTTGGTGTCTCTTCTTTATTTATTTATTTATTTATTTATTGAGACAGAGTTTACTCCATTGCCCCAGACTAGAGTGGCATCAGCCTAGCTCACAGAAACCTCAAACACCTGGGCTCAAGCAATCCTCCTGCTTCAGACTCCCAAGTAGCTGGGACTATAGGCACCTGCCACAACCCCCTGCTGATTTTTCTATTTTTGGTAGAGATGGGGTCTCGCTCTTGCTCAGGCTGGTTTCCAACTCCTGAGCTCAAGGGATCCTCCCACCTCAGCCTCCCAAGTGCTAGGTGTGAGCCACTGTGCCCAGTCTGGTATCTCTTCTCATAAGGAAAAAAATCCTCTTGGTGGAGGGTTCCATCAGATGATCTCATTTAACTTTAATTACTTCCTAAAGACCTTATCTTCAAAGATAGTCACTTTGGAGATTGTAGCTCCAACATACATGTATATTGTTGGGCAAAGAAACCTTTTGCCTGCCTCTGACTTCCCATGATGAAGCTGGTTATTGCCAGTTGGAGAACTTGTTTTCTTTGCTGCCTCAGTTTATAAAACTGAGTTTTCTTAGGTACTCTGTTAAGACCAAAGAAGGTGTCTGCCAATTCCTGGTGCAGGAGGCCTCACAGGTACTGGTCACTTCTGAGATGTGTTCTTTTTGACAAGACAGAGCTTTATGTCCCTTAATAATATAATGTTCACGACTATCCACCTTTAGCAAAGGGAGGGTTTTTGATGAAGCACTCGACAGATTCTCCATAGCCCTATATATATAATCCCTGAAATAGAGCACTTATATCAGAATTCTGTGCCACAGAGAGACCACTTATATCAGAATGCTGTGCCACAGAGTGCCAGCAGAGTAGCCACTGGGGCAGAGGCCAGAAAACACTACTGTAGCCAACCAGTCTGCCAGGCGTGCCTCAGAGGAGAGGACAGGATTCTTAACTTCCACATCTAGTTTTTCCCAATGCTCTAGGAGAGTTGGGGCCCTGATAAAAATTTCTGTCTCTTTAACATGGACTAGAAATACCACCATGTCCCCAGACGCTTCCCTGTCTGTTGGCCTAAACTTCCACATCTGAGGACACAATCATTCCTGCTGCTTGAGAAGTTGACTTCCTCAACTCTCGAATGACAGAGAGATGACAGCAGGCTCCTAAACAGAAAAGCATACGCAAACAACTTTGCTAAGAGATAATCAGCAAACACTGGGCAAAGGAGGCCTGGGTAACACAATCCATGTGGCAATTTGTGAGGCTAGAGGTGGGAGGCTAATACGCTTTTGTCAACTAGCAGGCAGGACATCAGGTGTAAGAGAAAGCCACTTACAATGAGGTAGCATTTGGATAATTGAAATAATGGGATGGGATTTTGTCTTATTGTAGGCAAATGAATTTGTGTTCATGGTTCTTGATCCAAAATCAGTATCAGAATCTTTCAGGTCACCCTCCCACCACCCATCCACCCTTCTCCCCTCCCCTTCCCCACCCTCTCCCCATATTCTTGGGCTAGAATTAAGTTGTATCTTTTGTTTGAGAGCTATAGATTATACAGCCCTTTTATGAAACTAATCTATAGCCCTTTTCCATTTCTGATTGAGGTTATTAGTGATCTGACTTTTCTGTTTCTAGTTAATCTGCTCCAAGTTTTATTGATTTTGCTTGTTTTGAAGACTCAACATTTTTATGGCATTGATTTTCTGAATTCTTTTGTTTTCAGTTTCATTTATTTCTGATTCAATTTTGGTTATTTCTTTTTTTCTTCTAGGTTTGGGATTGGGTTACTGTTCATTTTTTATTTCCTTGAGATGACTCATTAGGTTGTTGATGTGTGTTACACTCTGTGTTTTTGATGTGCACACTAATGTGACAAATATTCCTAAGAGGACCACTTTTGTAGTATCCCACAGATTTTGGTAGCTTGTGGTTTCATTATTGTTATGTTTAAGGAATTTAATAATTTCTTCCTTTATTTTCTCCTTGACTCAGCTGTTACTCAGCATAAGGTTGTTTAGTTTTCATGCCTTTGTGTTGGGATAAAAGTTTTTGTTGGAGTTGACTTCCACCTTTGTTGCCTTATTGTCTAAGAAGATAGAAGGTATGATTTCAATTCTTTTAAGTTTGTCAAGGTTTGATTTGTGTCCTAGGATATGATCTGTTTTGGAATGCCTTGCATGGCCATCAAGAAGAATGTATATTCCTTAGCTTCAGAATGGTATGTTCTGTGTATGTCCCTTTAGCTCAATTGTTCTGTGGTCACATTTAAGTCCCTTTTTTTCTTTGATTAGTTTCTGTTTAGAATGTTTAGAGGATCTTTCAGAGGGAGATTGAAGTCCTCAGTTATTATGTTTTTATAGGATATCATACTGTTCAGACCAATTAAAGTCCATTTCATAAATCTGGAAGCATTTAAGTTGGATGCATAAATATTTTGAAATGTCTTTTTTGTATCGTTACCTTGACTAGCATTAGGTGGTTATTTTGTCTTTCTTAACTTTAGTTGCTTTAAATCTACTTGTACCTGAAAATAAATTTGTGCCCCCTTCTTTCTTTTCCATTTGGGTGAATATTGTTTTCTGAACCTTCACTCTGGGTCTTTTGAAGATAGGCGTGTTTCCTGGAAACAACATTTGGTGGCCTGTCCTTTTTTATTCAGTTGGCCAGGTTATGACTCTTGAGTGGGGAATTCAGGACATTTACATTTATTGAGAGAATTGACACATATGACAGATTTCTATTCATCTTATTTGGCAAAAGTCTGTTCCTTAGTTTTATCCTTTGTACCATTTTGGAAGCTGTATGTTGTTCTTTAGTTTCTGGTTGTTTACTTTGTTGGTGGTCCATTGTGATGGTCCGTGTAGAGAATAAGTCTATTATTTCCTGTAGAGCTGGTCTTGTTATGGCATATTTACTCAGTGTTGGCATGTTAGTAACAGATCTGATTTCTTCATCAATTTTGAAGCTCGGTTTAGCAGCACCCAGAATTCTGGGCTGAAAATGGTTTGTTTAAGAAGGTTAAAGGTAGATGAGCACTCTCTTTTGTTTTGAAAAGTTTCAGCTGAAAAGTCCACTGTCACCCTGCTAAATCTTCCCCTGTAGGTCAACTGGCACTTACTCCTGGCTGCTTGGAGAGTTTTCTGTTTCATCTTGACTTTAGACAGTTTCATTACAATGTGTCTTGCAGATGGTCTGTTTGTGTTGAGATGACCCAGGGTTTGATATCCTTGTAAAAGGAGTGTGTTGGAATCCTTGATGGTGCTTGGAAAATTTTCATTTATGATATCCTCCAGTAGGGCTTCCATTCCTTTCAGTTGTTCTTCTTTCCCTTCAGGGATTCCTGTAATTCATTTGTTTGTATGCTTTGTGAAGTCCCATAATTCTCTAAGTGATTACTCTGCTGTTTTTCTCCTCTTTTCTGCCATTTTAAATGCTTGGGTTAGTTCAAGAGCCTTATCTTCCAAGATTCTTTCTTCTCCATAGTCCAGTCTGTTTTTGATAATTTGTACCATATCTTTAAGTTTTCTGATTGCTTCCTTCCATTCCTTGGGCTCTGATATATCCTTTTTCATTTCTTTATGTCTTTCATTCCTTATTTGGGTCAGTTTTTTTTTAAGAGACAGAGTCTCACTTTGTCACCCTCAGTAGAGTGCAATGCCATCACAGCTCACAGCAACCTCCAACTCCTGGGCTTAGTCAATTCTCTTGCCTCAGGCTCCCAAGTAGCTGGAACTATAGGTGCCTGCCACAATGCCCAGCTATTTTTTTGTTGCAGTTTGGCCGGGACCAGGTTTGAACCCTCCACCCTTAGTACATGGTTTGTTTAAGAAGGTTAAAGGTAGATGAGCACTCTCTTTTGTTTTGAAAAGTTTCAGCTGAAAAGTCCACTGTCACCCTGCTAAATCTTCCCCTGTAGGTCAATTGGCACTTACTCCTGTCTGCTTGGAGAGTTTTCTGTTTCATCTTTCTGTTTCATCTAAGGGCACCTAAGCTGGTGCCCTACTCACTTAGCCACAGGTACTGCCCATTTGGGTCAGTTTTTAGATTTCCTTTTGTTGATTTTCCACTTTTACATCAATTCCCTTGATTGTTTTCACCATCCTTATTTTAAATTTTCTGTTATTTTCATAATTTATTTGTAGGTAGAATACTCTGCATTAGTTACCTCATAATCCCTTTGGTGGGTGATCTGTTCTGGTTTTTCACGTGGCCAGAATTTTTCTGTTGTTTCCTCTTCATGTGTGTTTTTTTCTTGTTCACATCCTTCCCCTACATAATCCTCTCCCTTCCTCCTTCACTTTAAATTACTTTGTCTCTGCATTTGGATGTTGCTGTGTCCTTTTAGTTCAGGGCAAAAAGTAAGAGAAAAGAGTGAGCAGAGAGAAAAGAAAGAACAAGATAGAGATTAAATTAGAAAGAAATGATTAAGGACAGCAAGAGAGAGGAAAAATAGTAGCATTCCTTAAGGTGATTTGACCTACTAACAATTCTAGGACTTTGACAGGGCTGGGATAGGTGGGTGACTCATGGTGAGAGCTGCTTACCAGCCTAAGTAAAAGGAAGAATCCCACCTTGCAAACTATTGAAAAACATCAGCTGTATGTTGCTGTGGGGACCTACCAATACTGTTTTTAATCCTCCATGTTTGTCAAAAGGCCAAAGATAGGAGGACACCCTAGATCTGGGTTCAAGGCCTACTTGAGCCAGAGCAATGCTGTAACACCCCAGCCCAAGCTTCTTTATGAGGCTCTATCTCATAAATAGAACTCAGAATGAAAAAGAAGAAAACAGATCTGAAAAAATAAAAAAAAGAAAATAGTTAAAATGATTGTTAGTGAATTTACATAAAATATAACAAAAAAAGGGATTCTTTAGTTTGAAAATTTTTTTTAGGAAAGATGAGAAAACTAGAAAAATATCTAACAAAAGAGAGAAAGGGAGAGAAGTAGAAAAAGAAAGAATTAAAGTGGCAGAAAAAACAGCAAAAATACAGCCTTTGCTGTTGAAGAAAGTAAAAATTAAAAAATAAAAATTCAACAAAACAAAAAACAAAAACAGCGCAAAAATAAAAAAACCTAAGAAAAAATTGAGAAGGGAAAAACAAAGTTCAGAGATATCTATTGCAGTATGTTGTCTGGTTTCCAGTTGGTACTCCAAGAAGATAGGAAAAAAGAACAAAATGTATATAATGTAATATATTCCCTGGACACCCTGTGGTGCTGTGGTGTTAGGAGACACAGGACACTCACGCTGATTTTGCTGTATAAGATGTGGGTGGAAGCCACTGTCTATTTGCCACTAGAACTGGTCCTGTCTTCCTGAATTACTTGCCTTCAATCAGGGCTTGGTTTCTTTGCTAGCATTCAGTTTCCACAGGCTTGGGAGCCTGAAGCTCTAACTAGACTTTTTAGGAGGCATATCTTGAGCTTCCAGTGTCCAGTGGCCACAAAGTATCTTTCCTGGGGATTTGGGAGCCATACATCTCATCCCAAGGATGGCTACTTGAGCTTAGCAGGCATGTGAGAGCAGGCCACACACTAAGACCCTGCATGCTCTTCCTCTTAGGAGGCCCTCCAATAAGAGTGGTGCCTGATAGTAAATAAGCCAGTGGGAGTTGCACCTCTTTCAGTGATTTAATTCTGGCCTCTTGTCACTGTTCAAGTTCACTGGCTTGCCGTTCCAAGTTCACTTGCTGGCTTAAACCCTTCCCAGGCCGCACCCATGTTAAAACAATTGCAGGATAGGCCTTCCCTGTCTCTAGCCCTTTGCTGGAGGGGCAGCTGGCCTCTGCCTGTACTCAGGCACTTGCCTTCTGTGCTGGTCTTCCACTGCTTCTCACCTCTCTGTTAGCTATTGGAGTCCCTTCCTGCTTCACTGTGCCCCTGGAGTGATTTTTCTGGGCAGGACACCATCAGCCAGAGGTGGCTGGAGTCCTCTTTCCCCTGAAACTGTTACTAAGGAGATGTTTTTAATCCTCCTTGTTGATCCACCTTCATGAAGGTTTATGTTTGAGATCAAAATGGATTTTTATATATAGATAGTCCCTGTCTTAGTATGGTTATCTTAATGGTTTTTGGACTTTTTTGATGGTGTTAAAATGATAACACATTCTTTACAAATCATGCTTTTAAGTATCTAACTTATGTGACCTTTCTATTTTTCACTTTCAGTATAATATTTCATGAGTTTTCAACACTATGTTATATTAATAAATAAGCCTGTGGTTTAGATGATTCTACCTAACTCTAGGCAAATGTGTTTTGAGCATATTTAAGGTAGGCTAGGCTAAGCTATGATGTTTGGTAGGTTAGGAATATTAAATGCATTTTCAACATATGCTATTTTCAACTTTTGATGTGTGTATCAGAGTGTGACCTCATCCTAAGTTAAGGACCCATCTATTCTGACTTGGTATCCTTCGACTTTGTTGAACTACTTTACTGCCTCTAATAAGTTTATGTGGATCTGACAGAGAAACCATTCAGTTTTTTTCCATAAAGTGGAAAAAAGCAACACTTTACTCAAGTGTTGAGGAAATTGCTTTATATTTCTAATATTGTTTTTTTTAAATCATGAAAAGATGTTGGATTGTGTAAAATGCTATTTCTGTATTCATTAAGATGATTGTGTGCTTTTTTTTCCTATACTACTAAATTACATTGATTTTCATATATTGAGCCAACTCTGCTTTCTTGGAATAAATCTCACATTGTTAGGTTGGGTAATAATTTTTATATGGTGCTGGATTTAGTTTGATCATTATATTCATAAAGCATATTTATCCATTTTTAAAAATGATACCTCTGGTTTTGGCAAGAGAGTAATATTGGCTTTGTGGAATGAATTGGGAGTTGTCTCTTCTTCTATTTTCTACACACTTTCTGCAAGATTAGTATTCTTTTTTAATTGTTTGGTAGAATTCACCAGGACAGATGCTCTTTGAATTATGATGCAGTCATATCCTGATAAATCCACTGTAATTGAAAATATTGTAAGTTAAAAATGTATTTAATGTTGTGATAAACCCACTGTAAAGTCAAAAATTTTGAGTTCAGATTCTTTTCAACATAAAATGGGGTTATGTCTCTGTAAACCCATTATAAAGTTGAAAATCTTAAGTTGAGCTGTCAAGTCAGGAATTATCTGTCTGGTCTTGGGCTTTTCTTTGAGGGAAGCTTTGTGATTACTGTTTCTGTCTTTTTCCTTCTTAGAGGTCAATTGAGATTTTTCTATTTCTTCTTGAGTCTGATTTGGTTATATGCATCTTTTTAGGAATTTGCCTTATTTTATAATGTTACATAATTTGTTAGAATATACTTGTTTAAGTATTCCTTTTTTTTTTTTAAAGACAGAGTCTCACTATGTTACCCTTGGGAGAGTGCCTTGGAATTACTCTTGGGCTTAAGTGATTCTCTTGCCTCAGTCTCCGGAGTAGCTGGGACTACAGGCACCCAGGCACCCATCACAACACTTGGAGATATATATACATATGTGTGTGTGTGTGTGTGTGTGTGTGTATGTGTGTATGTGTGTATATATATGTGTGTGTGTATGTGTATATATTTTAATTGTAGTTGTTATTGTTTGGCAGGCCCGGGCTGGATTTGAACCCACCAGTCCCAGTGTATGTAGCTGGTGTGAGACCCAGATTTTCAGCTTTCAGTGCCATTTTGTTGTTAGACTATAGAACTTCCCCTTTCCTACCTCCCCGCCACCATCTTAGATCTGCTTTCCCTAAACTCAGGCCTTTCCCTGAAATCAAGCATCCTAATCAACCAATCAAAACTGCACCCCACACCCCTCTTGCCTCATACCACCCTAGACCCCCACCCCTCACCCTTCGTGCTCAGTTAGAAAATCCCCCACCCCTCATGCCCTGTGCCAATCAAGAGCCTCCCCGTACTCTGACCACCAATCACCCATACTTCCCCATACTCCCGACCACCAATCAAAAATGTATCCCACCCTCCTTCACCCTTCTTGCTTTACCCCATCAAAACTTGCCGGACCCTGGGTTTAAGGCTCTTCCTCGGTGTGCCTACCAGGAGAGTCCAGGCCTGGGCGCCCTGGCCTGCTAAATAAAGCTCACCTCTTGCTTTTTACATCAGAATCTGCCTCAGACAGCTTGCTGGGGGCTACTGGGCTATTTGGGAGAATTTCAGGCATAACACTGGCACTGAAACCACTGAGCTATGGACGCTAAGCCTTAGATATTCCTTTTTAATAGGGTTTCTTTTTCTAAAATTGGTAGTAATGTTTCCTTGTTCATTCCTTGTATTAGTAATTTAAGTCTTCTCTCTGTTTTCCTTAGTCTGTCTAGTTAAATATCTGTCAGTTCTGTTGATATTTTCAAAGAACAAAATTTTTTGGTTTCATTGATTTCTTTGCCTCATTTTCAAACTATGGATTTTGGTTTATATGTCTACAACTCTTAGAGCAATTATTCTTGCTGAAATGCTGGTGGTCTTGAACAAGTTTATGTTTTCTGGACACTTTGCTTTAATTATTGTAATCATGCTTATCTGCATGTTTTTTTCCTTGTTTGGCTAACAAATGAGCCACTTAGAAATTTGCTTTTTTTGCAGTAGTATTTTCATATCTATTTTTGTGAAGAAGATCTGTGATAAGATGTATTATTAATTTTTTTTTATTGTTGAGGATTCATTGAGGGTCCAAGAAACCAGGTTACACTAATTGCATTTGTTAGGTAAAGTTCCTCTTCCAATTGTGTCTTGCCCCCAAGACCTGTGTCGTATACCGAGACCCGTCCTTCCCTCTCTCTGCTCTTCTTTTCCCCACATCCTTCCTCCTTCTCTCTCTCTCTCTGCTCTCCCCTTCCCCCATCCTCCACTGTGTACTAGATCACTAATTGTCCTCATATCAAAATTGAATACATAGGATTTGTGCTTCTCCATTCTTTTTTTTTTTTTTTTTAATTTTGAGACAGAGCCTCAAGCTGTGGCCCTGGGTAGAGTGCTGTGGCATCACAGCTCACAGCAACCTCCAACTCCGGGGCTTAAGTGATTCTCTTGCCTCAGCCTCCCAAGTAGCTGGTACTACAGGTGCTGCCGCAATGCCTGGCTATTTTTTGGTTGTAGTTTTCATTGTTGTTTGGCAGGCCTGGGCTGGATTTGAACCCGCCAGCTCTGGTGTATGTGGCTGGCACCTTAGCTGCTTGAGCTACAGGGCCAAGCTTTGCTTTTCCATTCCTGTGATGCTTTAAGAATAATGTGTTCCACTTCCATCCAGGTTAATACAAAGGATGTAAAGTCTCCATCTTTTTTAATAGCTGAATAGTATTCCATAGTATACCTATACCACAGCTTGCTAATCCATTCCTGGGTTGGTGGGCATTTATGTATTTCCACATTTTGACAATTGTAAACTGAACTGTCATAGTCTAGTGCAAGTGTCCTTATGATACAAGGATTTTTTTCCTTTTGGGTAGATGCCCAGTAATGGGATTGCAGGATCAAATTGGAGGTCTGGCTTGAGTTCTTTGAGGGTTCTCCATACTTCCTTCCAAAAAGGTTGTATTAGTTTGCAGTTCCAACAGCAGTGGAAAAGTGTTCCTTTCTCTCTACATTCATCTGCAGTTTTGAGAGTTTGTGATGTGGGCCATTCTCTCTGAAGTTAGATGGTATCTCAGGGTAGTTTTGATTTGCATATCTCTAACAATTAGGGATGATGAGTATTTTTTCATATGTTTGCTAGCCATTCATCTGTCTTCTTTAGGGAAGGTTTGATTCATGTTTCTTGCCCATTGGTATATGGGATTGTTGGCTTTTATCACGTGGATTAATTTGAGTTCTCTGTAGATCCTAGTTCTGAAGCTTTTGTCTGAATCAAAATATTAAAATATCCTTTCCCATTGTGTAGGTTGTCTATTTGCTTTGGTTGTTGTCTCCTTAGCTGTACAGAAGCTTTTCAGATTTATTAAGTCCCGTTTGTTTATTTTTGTTATTGTTGCAGTTGCCACAGAAGTCTTCATAAAGTCTTTCCCCAGACTGATATCTTCTAGTGTTTTTCCTATGCTTTCTTTGAGGATTTTTTTTAATCATTTCATGCCTTAAATTCAAGTCCTTTATCCATCTTGAATCAATTTTGTGAATGAAGAAAGGTGCGGGTCTAGTTTTAGTCTTTTAGATGTGGATATCCAGTTTTCCCAGCACCATTTATTGACTAGGGAGTCTTTCCCTCAAGGTATGTTCTTGTTCAGTTTATCAAAGATTAGGTAGTTATAAGATGTTAGTTTCATTTCCTTGTTTTCCATTTGATTCCAAATGTCTGTCTCTATTTTTGTGCCAGTACCATGCCGTCTTGACCGCTATGGCCTTATAAGTATAGCCTAAAATATGGGTGTGCTGATGCCACACCCAGGCTTTGTTTTTATTACTAAGAACTACATTAACTATACAGGGTTTTTTCACATTTTTTCTTTTCTGATTGATGGTTTTCTGTCAGTTGGGAATATGATGATGAGTGCTTAATAATGTTAATAACAAGTGTTTAATAATGTTACGTAATTTGTTGGAATATACTTAAGTATTCCTTTTTTTTTTTTTTTTGAGACAGAGTTTTACTATGTTGCCTTTGGTAGAGTGCCTTGGCATCATGGCTCACAGCAACCTCAAACTCTTGGGCTTAAGCAATTCTCTTGCCTCAGCTTCCCAAGTAGCTGGGACTACAGGCACTGCCACAGTGCCTGGCTACGTGTGTGTGTGTGTGTGTGTGTGTGTGTGTGTGTGTATATATATATATATTTTTTTTTTTTGTAGTTGGTACTGTTAACATATATTGTATTCTTTTAGCCCAGAGACAATGTCAATCCATAATAGATAGAATGTTAGAAATATTACAGAAGCAGTATACAGTTGGCCCTTTCATATCTACAGGTTCTGCTTT